>JAQGAF010004820.1:0-13389 GCA_034687865.1 Kryphioiulus occultus
GTGGCCCCTGTGCACACGACGTGAGTTATGGCTGGCCCCCACAGCAAACTAATAACAGTAGCGCATCTCCATCTTCTGTTCGTTATAGCAAACCAGAGAAGGCGCCAAAATTCAAACTTCTCAAGCTGGAAATTTACAACAGCAACGCAAAGTGCAAGCTCGAGATAAGGAGCCCAATTCTCCCCCTGACCGAAATCCAAGTCGCCTTCGGTTGTCACTTGACATTTGCCCGAATTCCAGATATTCCTCTTTCACACGACCCCGAACGTGTAGCGAGCTACGCCGCTCGGCTTCCGGTCACGACTATTTATACTCGGAAATTAGCGGGTGGAAAGGGCGATTGGAATCAGTTTCGATGCCATTTCCCGTTCGATTTTCGAGGTTAAATGACGAGCGTGACGATGTCTACATGCATTACCAAAATCTCGTCCACTTTCAGGTTAATCTATTAAAGTCGAGACTTAAGTCCTTTGGCCACCCTGTATCGCATTTTTCATTAATGGCAACTGTTAGGGGCTGTGCATAAAAGACGTCCTACTACGGCACTCTCTATCAGGGTTCCCACATTTTTTTGAGAACGAAATTCCCTGACTTGCCAGGTTTTTCCAGATCTTTGAATTTTTCCATGACCATGCAAAATCAACATTTCATTACTATACTTTATTATTACTTTGCAACGATATCTATTTCTATTAAAATTGTAAAAAAATTGGAATGTGAACATTTGAAAACATATGTAACTTTAATAAAAACTTAGTTGGAAGAGTAGGCTAACTTATATTTCCTGAGCTTTGGCAATTTCTTTAAACTGACTATGGTTGAATGCAAGTAATCACTCAAATTTTTGAGCAACAGTCGAGTGGATAATTTATTAAGATGGGGACCCAATATTAGAGTATTTGTAACACTATCAATGTTGAAAAAGACATGGAATAGACATCCTGCTTTGCATGTATGAGAAAAGTTTAGGGAAATTCCCTACTACATGTACCTACCCTAAATGTCTGAATGGATTAACATAGCTACTTGGAGAGGTTTTAAAGGTACATATTTTAAACTAATTTGTTGTTAATCTTTTCAAATCATGATTTAACAAGTTTATGGGCATATTTTGATCATAAAAATTCCCGGTCAAATTTTACATCTTCCCTGACTTTCCAGGTCTTTTCCCTGAATTTCTTAAATTCCCTGACTTTCCAGGTATTTCCAGGTTGTGGGAACCCTGTCTATATAAGTAGCGTTCTCACCTCACGAGTTAACTTCCTCGACCAAGTTTCTGATGAAAGTTAGTTGAAACGTGACAACACGCTTTCAACAGACTTGAATCAGTGATTGGTTGAATCGAATTCGGCACAATTTAGCATCGAGGTGTATGCCTTCGAAACGTCGAATTCGTGTGAGTTCCATTTTGGATTTTTGGCTTTCTTGCGCTTCTTATGGAACGATTCGAGCTTTCAAAAAAAACCTGATCAAGAAATGTTGATCCGCGAGAATGCTGCTTTACACCATGCAGTCAATTGGCATAATGCAATTTCAATGGCACACTACGTAGGCCTACATGTACATAAACTACAGCTCATGTTCGTAAAAAAACCGCGTTCTTTTTATGTTTCATGTTGTGCACATGGAATTTACATAAGTTGGGTTTTCGATACAAAAATAATTAAAACGAAACAAGTTTCGTTTTTAATTAATTAACGATGAAAACTGCCCATTATTTTTTGGAAACACTGTCACACGTTTGCAGTTTGAAACCTTTTCTTTTTCTTATTATTAATTTAATGGAATTTCATATACGAGGGTTGGAATAGTAATACAGTGGACACAGCTTAAAAGTGATCACCGATAATCTTATCATGCCGGAAATAGGCTTATTCCGATAGCAGCCCCAATGACTAAATGGTCTCCCTTCATGTTGGAAAGATTAGTATAGATCAGTATGAAATTCATAGAACATATTACTACTGACATCAGTAGGCCTACGAGTTATACTAGCGAGAATTAGTGTGACCAGCACATTTGCACAAAGTTCGTGAAATTATTGCACATGTATAGTTAAATTGCAATTATCAATAGTGAGATTTAGAATTAACATACGAAATAATGCAATTAAATTTGACTGCACCAGCTGATGTCACTATGCCATTACAGACACTACTATCCATGGTAATAGTGATACTACTATTCATATCAATAGTGATATTACTAACGATAGTAACATCATCATCATAGTGATGTCAGTATCCATACTGATTTTTGTACACTGACATTAGTTGTCCAAAAAACCACTATTCATAACTAAAGAGTACATGTATAGTGATATCAATAGTGATCATATAGGCCTACTCATCTTTCCACCAGGGCTAACTGACACTTGCCAGGCTGTCTATGAGTCAAATAGAACAGAGCTGACTGATGAAAATCATTTTGATGTTGACTACACGTAGCATGAAATGTGCATCGCAGTTGATAAACCACCAAAAACTGTACAGCATAAATCAATTGATTTTCAAGTACAATACATGTACAGTATTAATATGAGATTTTCGTTAACGAATTTATACCGAAAAATTGTAACCGCCCGACATAAGTGATTTGTTTAGATGTAATTGCTTTGTAAAGTTAAATTACAGGTATGTGATGGATTAGAATACAAATTAATGAGCGATCGCATTTTCTTGTTATTCGGCTAATGTTATCAAAATAGCCTGGACACAATGTGATCGCATTAAGCAGAGTCCACTGTAGTGGAAACTACAATCGCGGTGATATGCAAAACCAAGGCTGACAAGCAGTACGAATTACGGTAGAATAATATCGGAAATAATGGATAAAATTTATGAGGAATATAGCAATTTTTTTAGAGAAAATGTTATATAGATATCTGAAGATTGCTGGGGGTATGGAGGGCGGCCGCAACCCATACTGAGAGGCAACAATTTTCAAAAATATTCAGTAAATTACTGCAGATTTTCTATATATTAATTGCAATTGCGCATAAGCATATTCTGGCCAGTTGTATACAACTTTCCACATCCAAGAATCTTTTACAAAACCACTTTTGTGAAAAAATTGTATGGGTGTAACAAATATTAACTTTTAAGAAAACGCCGTAAGCGAATTTTAAAAAAAAGGAGCAGAAATGAAGGTCTTTAGAAAAACTAGATCATAAAGTTTTAATCGCAGATTCAACATCTCAAATGATGAATTTTAGCCAGTATCTGCTATACTTTGGTCTGCCACAACATAAATGAAAATATAGGAATACTTGACAGCTTGACAGGTACATTAAGTAGTATTACCAGTACAGGGTGTCTACTGAACTGTAATTTCATTTTTTTTCCAGTATTTTCCAGTATAAAAAACCACAATTATTTTGTTCAATAAACAATTTTTTATGTCAATTTTATGCTCACCAGGGGCGGATACAGCATTTTTCGAGAGTGGTGCCCATCACCGAAATTGCGCCCCAATTTCCAGAGATGTTTGTAAAAATAACTCAAACGTTTGATTTTATGCCTCATTTCTGTGTGTGAAAAAGTTAGAAACAGGCTTAACATTAATAAACAATAAACGCCGCAGGCGAATTTTTGAGAATAACTTAATAACAAATGATATTTGTTTATAAAAAACTAGACCCACATGATTGGCATTACCCAGACTTCCATTAATGTCCAGTTGGATTAAGAATTGAAAAGCGCCGCAGGCAAAAATGTTTAGAGAAACTTATATCAAATGATGGCATGCATTTTTTTTAAAAACCACACCCACATGATTGGTTTTTACACAGATTTCTATGCATGTCATCATTGATAATCATTTCCAGACAGCGCGATCCATGCAGACCCGTGGTCACACTGGGATCATTTAGAAGTTAATCGCTTACAGGGTGTCATGGGATAGAATTTTTAGAGCATTTTTCCGAAAAATAAATTTGAAATTGAAAAATTTCCAGCATCAAAAAAAAAAAAAAAATTGCCAGTATATTCCAGAATGAAAAATGATTTCCAGTATATTTCAGTATTTTTCATTCCAGTAGACAATGCAGTAGAAACGAAATATATAGGCCTATCAGATGCAGTATTTAAGCCATGGAAATGTGACAAATCTGTTAACAGTGGCACGCAGACATTGTTTGTTTGTTTGTTTATGAAATTTTTAACGTTGGCCTATTTTCGCACCTATTGGGCCCATCACCAACGCCAGGGGGCAGGCCGTCCACCTGGAAATTTAGCCGCAGGGAGGAATACGTCCCCCTGAGGGATCTTTAACGTCCGGAGAGCAAGGGGGATCAGCACGGGACCTCGGTTTAAACTCTCATCCGAAAATCGCCTGCCCAAAATTTTCCCACCGACCTCGGCCGGGATGCGAACCCGCAACCCTTGTGGCCAGTGCGCTACCACTCGACCACCGGCGCCGGCATCATATGTAAGTACAATTGACTTATTTTAAGCACATTTCCCATACATGTACATGAATCTAATATTTTGAAATTTTTTAACATTTACAGTATATACAGGATCAGATTTGTTGCACAATTTTCATCTAATATTTTTGGAAAAAAAGTCGCTATTTCATTCCACGCGACCCCGCGTATATTTTAGAATTGAGAACGCCGTAGGCAAAATTTTTATAAAACGTACACCGCAAAAAAATCTAAAAAAATATGTTGGTGTACATATTAATATGAGAGCAATGCCTGCAAATTAATATTTAAGAGAAAGCCGTATGCGAAATTCGTAAAATAATGTAGTTCTAATGCAATTTTGAAGACATTCTTAGAAATATTAATATTCAAGAGGATACTGTAGGCCCTTTTTGATTTCAAAAAAACTAGACCAGATATAACAGATTTAATATAAGCAGACGAATTTTTTTCGAAAAATCAGATCTTAAATTATGAATTTTGGATATTACCTGCTATATTTTTCTTACCACGGTAATTTGCAGTACATTTGCATTAAAAATTGTCAGTAACAAAATGGAAATTCAAAATTTTTCGAAAGTTTTCCCTGACTCCCACCTGACTTTCCCTGATTTTTTGGGCAAAATGTCCACATTTCTGTGACTTTCCCTGACCAGATTTCATTTCCTTGACGGTATGAACCCTGCACAGTCACTATATCGTAGCTAAGGTTATAAAGCAAAAAATAATGTGACAAAGTACACACCAGAAGCAAGGGCTTTAGCCCTCCAAGAACAGATGTTACTACTGGATTTTACTAAAATCCTCGGTTATGAAAAAAGTGAATGCATTAATTGTTTTGGTTGAGATAGCTTTGTTGCTAGATGACAACAAAGCTTCCAGTGGTTGATTGACATTTGTTCATGGCTGTAAAAGCCGATTTGCATAATTGATTTGAATTAAAACCCCATCCATTTGTTAATGATGTTTCGTATAAAACGCATATAGATAGCAGTTCCTTGAAATGCATTATAATGACAACTGTAAAATTTAACTCTAGATGCAGGTAATATATTAGATTATTCAGTTTGCCTTTACAAGGGGTTAAAGCAAGCCGTAATCGTTTGCCCTTTAGATACACGGATCCCTAATAACATTCCAATTGTTGTTGCAGAAACGTATGTAGACTGCAAATGGTTAAGCACGAGTAATCACCCATTGCAATGCACGTCACAATTCTTCCTAGTGGCGCAATTTATTACTAGTAGAAATTAAGTGCTTCCTAATGCTTTTTCATGAATTATTGATAGTCTTTAGATTCAATCAACGGACCCCAATCAATCAACGGATTCCTGTCGCCGAATCTTCCATTAGAAAAGGTCTCGTTTACAATTATTTTTACAAGGTTCTTGCATGGCTTATGTATACAGTTCCTGAACCATATCAAGTGTTGTGTTATACAGAAGTTAATTATTTTCACCGTTACATCTACAGTACTAATTAAACGCATTTTCATGTGTTACCAAGGTGTGTGTCCAAGATGACTTAACTTTTGAACAATATTTGCATTCGAATGGTTTCCGAGAAAGCCCTGATTAAAATTATTTACATGAACTTGCCTGATCTGCTCGCTTGTCGTATGAGATCGTGTACTTGAGCATCTGTTACTGTGATTCCTAGCATTTCCATCATACTTCTTAATTCAGCAGCATTGACCATGCCATCTTTGTTTTTGTCCATCATTGTAAAAGCAGCCTTTAAATCTGCAACATGGTTAAATTTAAAACTGTTAATCTTGAACAGATACAAGAAAAGGCGCAATGATTAAAAAGTGACAACCACCTACCCTTTATTTCAGTTTCTGACATCGATCCCAGCTCCTAAAATATTTTGAAGTAGTAGTGAGATAATATTCTTATTGGATTGCACAAATACTTCTTTTTGCAATTTTTGCAAAAATTTAGTTTTGGCTTTGAATGTGTCTAAAGATAACAATAATAAATACTTAATATTGGACGAATTTGGAACGCAACAATCATTCAATTAAAATCGTATTGTCCATTTTTGGAATTTGCATCTTTTGAAATTTTGCAAATAAATACGCTAGGATGCATTTTAAAAGTTGTCTACTTTCGTGGGAATAATTTACTGTAACGCCAACACAACTGATATAAAGCATCTGTGAGACAATGTCAAAACTGTGTTTCATCTTATATATATTGATTGAAACTTTTCATACTCTGCAATTGCTGGTTTTCAGTTTAATTTTAATGCAAATTGAAATTTTAAAAACTTCAAATTTAAATAGCAGGGATATCACTAACTGAATAACAATATTAATTTGATGGTGGTCGTTTTATTAATGGTTTAGGTTTACCGTAGCAGCTCATGTCGCAAGAAATATACTTAAAAAATATAAAATGAGTTTGCGGAGATTTTGTAAAGGAAACCAACATCACATGCACAAAGCGATTGTTTTGTCAGATTTCCTGAGAAAATTATGATAATACAATAATTTTTATAATTTACTAATAAGCGTGAAATCGCACGAGCGATGTTAATTTTAGAATATAATGGTACATATTTATGGTCTGAAGCACCAGCTAATGACTGCACAACATTAATGAGGGACTACAACTATTAATTAGATCAATAAACTCGATGGAATTGATGATCATTCCAGCATTATTAATGAAATAAATCTGCATTTTCTTGTTTTTTGCGCACAAGGTTCTGTTTTCTGCAGCTGGTCATGATACAAGGAAATTCTGGTGCAAATCCAAAATGATAGACAGCCAAGTAGGATCTTGTCATTTGCCAAGAAAAAAATATTTAAATTGCTCTTGACTTTGGCATGCACATACCATTTTATTGAAACCACAGTTGTAATGCAGATGGCAATAATCCAGATAAAACCCAGTCAAAAATGTCAAAGTGAGAATACTTTCGCAGTAGTATTTTCAGTTATCAAGCATCCATGTTACCATGACATGGACATACGCGTAACATGCTGTTAATGTATGAAATTTATTCAAACATCTTTTATGGCAAAGCGTATAATGCCTAAAATATCAAAATACACGCAGTAGTGTACAAGGCCTGATTGCATAACACAAGTAGCTTTATGATTAACCAACTTGCAGCATGTGATCAAGAGATTTCATACAGATGTTTACGACGTTGGCAAGCTTCAGTTTACGACTTAACAAAATTGTACAACATACATGTATATTATGAGGCAATCGGAATAATTACAGTCAGCTGATTCCGCGCAAAATACATGTAAAACTGCGGTCCAAATAGAGTAAAATGTCGCACGGTTCAAAATTGACTTTAATCGTATTAACATATGATTTGTTTTATGATGTAAGTATTGAAATATATAATACCAATTTTGGACTAAGTTTAGAATATTTTTATCTGCTTAAGCATGTCAGCAATTGTGGCTATTTGGAAATCATGAACTAAAACAAAATAAAAGCCTGGGCATTTTTCATTCCATTTAAAATATTATACGTGTATCCCAAAATGGTTTATTTTCACTTTTATATGTCTAACAAGAGTTTATTGGTTGCTTGAGATATTTTAAACGTTGGCTTATTCAATTAATCTAACTAACAAAAAAAAAATTAAATTCGTTTTTCCAAAGCTGTATATTAGCTTTCAAGTTATTCTTAAAGTTAGACGGTTTAGAGCTTGCACTTCAACAAATTTAAGTGACTTTTTCAAATGGATCGGCTTAGTTGGTGAGTAAGTTTATATTCGGTTAAACACTCGCATTCAAGCGATTTTATTGAATTTGTGGAAATGTCACATCTCCGCGCATTGGTCGATACTTCGAAACCCTCCATAAACATGAATTACATACCCTTACTTGTGCCGACGAATCTCCTTTTATTGCTTAGCCCAATGTCCTCAACACCTCATCCAATATACAAGGTGTTCTGTTCAGTCAGTGCCCAAATAAATAAAGTTGTATCTTTAATACGGTAAGAGATACAACGTTAGTTCTTGAAGGTAAGTTTTAGAGTCGACCAAGGGCTATCCGGAAATCATATTTTACGTGACCTTGAATGTCCCGTTCAAGGTCATCCGTGTGTCATGATGGTCTCTCGCGGAAAAAAATTCTAGCTGGCTGTGATCGACTCGTTAAGAAAATTTTGAAACCAACTTAATTAGACTAATTATGCATCGCTCTACAACTTTCTAATTCACACTAGGATCCTATACGCAGCGGTTTCTGATATATTTGGAAAAAAACACGGATCGGGCACATGGATGACCTTGAATGGGACATTCAAAGTTACGGAAAATATGGTTTCCGGATAGCCCGTGGTCGACTCTAAAAGTTACCTTCAAGAACTATCATTGTATCTCTTACCTTATTAAAGATATAATTTTATTTCGTTAGGCACCGACTAAACAAAACACCCTGTATAACAAATTGTACAACAAAGTTACAAAAACAGTTTGTTATATTACAATGTATAGTTACATACTGTACATGTACACAGCTGTACATGTATAAGTTTATACACTATACGACAAGACATTGTAATATAAAAAAATTAGTTTTTAGCTCTGTGATACAATTTGCTATATAACACTCACTCGAGTACGTGCGTGCAAAAGAGACAGAACTGAACTGAACACGACCTGTCTCCAATACATACATGTACATGTACATGTACGGTATTTTAGTAACACTTGAAAAAAAAGTGTTCTATCTGTCAATATGTTAGCCATAAACGAGCGTTTAAGAATTAAGTCATACCAAATCGTTGTGTTTTGATCTCCCCCTTTGTCAGCATTATTCGCCCCCATTGGTCAAAATGCCTGCCAAAATTGTATCAAAAATGATGGATTTTAGTCACACAGAGTGTAAGTTTGCAAATGAAATCTTCGTATTTGGGTAAACGAAATTGTTTGCAAAACTGGCCGACAATTTCGACAAATGATGAATTTTTCCCAAAAAAGTCAAATTAGAAAAACCATGACCCAGCATTTGGATGACATCTCTCCCCCTGCATCGATTGGTCAATTCCCTAACCCCAGGTCCCAGGATGATGACGTCCCCAGATGACAAACATACAAGAACAAAGATGTTTTATCCAAATTTTCCAAAGAGCATAAACAAGCTAATGTATTTCCACAACGCATACCTACAGTATAAGTAAATTGCATGCATCGTTCAAAATAAATTTGCACATGCAAGCGTTTTGTCAGTGAAAGAATGAAAGTTCCAGGAGCTCTGGACATCATTACAATCATTCATGCAGTATGTTTACGGCCACACCAAATCGAGATTAGTATCAGCCATATCCTACATACGATACAGTAAATATGATGCCTAAACAAGAAGTTACATGTATAATGTCTTATCAATTCTGAATGATGTGGACGTTAATTTGGAGTGTCTGTGTCAGATGAGTTATAAAGGTAGTTAAAAAAGTTAAAAACCAAACCGCTTCATTCTAGACAGAATGTGACTTTGTTTTCAAATTACCCAGTTGCAAAATCAGCTGTAGGCGAAGATTGTAAAATCAGTTATGCATAAAAGTAAAAAAACACCTCGCTAAATCACACCGCGTCACAAACATAGACACCTTAAATTAGGCACAAATAATTAAAACTACTAGACATAAACAATGCTGATCCCCACCAGACCAAATTTATTTGCTCAAATAATGGCACGATGTCATTCTGAAAATTTATGCCGTCTGGTGTCGTTCCAAAACTGTTATAAATACGGTATAAAAGCTTGTAAAGTTGCATAATTTCAATTGTGCACCGTACTTCGATGTAAAAATGATATCGTTAAGGCGTAACCTGCTCCATTGCCTTCTCACCGCCATTTTGCTTCAATGGTCGCCTACAAACATCTTCACATCAGATATTCAGTAAGAAAGCTCTCTACGTCAGACACCTAAGGTGCATACTACAAAATAAAATATAGCGTATAGGAAGTAAAATTTTCTGACACCTGAAGTGGTTATTGCAAAAAGGATAAAAGGACATTTAGTCAACATGAGGGGTCAGTAAGTGATTCAGATGCTTTTTTATGATGCCGCTCTACGATAGAAAACTCAGTTTCAGTTACCTGGTCACGTAGAATTTCCTTCAACATTGGTGTGGGAAAGGAGATTTGACAAAATAAGCCATTTCCTGTCAACGTGGCAAAAGAGTTTGTCCGACGTGGAAGGGATTTTCTAGGTGGTGGGCAATAAAACACTGTCCAACTTACGAGTTTTGGGGGTGCCCTACATGGAGGGGTTGACACTAATGTTAATCCTACATGGCACAAGTCCCGTGCAGAGAAAAACTGTCCAACATAATGGGGTGTCCTACTTATAGAGGTGTCCAACTAGAGGGGTTTCCCTGCATTAGCTTGAATTTCAAAATACAGGGTGTCATAGAAAGCATGGTGCTCGTGCAATCGAGCAAAACATGCTTATGAAAATACACTGTAGGTACGCGAAAACGGCTCATTCTCAAGATGTATTCTGGGGAAACCGTTTCCAGCTCTAGATTTATGTTCATAAATCATAAGGACGTTTTTGATTGATTTCACTAGTGCTACTGCAGTACCGTCAGTTATATGCACATTGAAATACAAGTATATTGAAGGGAAAATTGACATATCAATGTATATGTAATATGCATTTCGACATTACTGAACGCATACACACATTTCCAAACAGAAACGAGACAGAAAAAGTTTAAGGCTACTTTGAAGAATACATGGAAATGCCAGACTGATTAAACCCGGTTACGACAATTGAAAGCGCCCAAGGATTTGCAGTGATGATCAATCTCAATGGTTCACTTTCAAAATAGTTATTGAAACTGCCAAGAAGACAGCGGACCAAGACAGTGAGCAAGTCAGCGAGTGCAGCACTGCAGTAGGAACAAAAAGGGCTTCGCAGTGGATTGCGCTGATGGCCCTTAGAGGAAAAGCCAAGGGTTGGGCCATGAGTATGTACCGGTAGGCGATGGGAGCTGCCGCTAGGGGAAAGGCACCACCTGGAAGTCAACAACAAGAGTTTATTCTGTGTGTTTCTACAAAACACAGCGTTTATACCAAAATTTGCCATCCGATTTTCCTGACTTTCCCTGACCAAATCTGATTAATTTCCCTGATTTATCAAATAAAAAACGTCACATGTAATTAAAATTAACTTCATCTGCAACACTACAATTAACTATATTTTTGTATTTTTTCTGTCATGATGACTAGCCAAATCTTCAATTGCATTTCCCTGACTTTTCCAGGTTTTCCAGACACTTTTACAAGACAAATTATAGATCTGATCACGAAATGATGGAATTAACCCACAATTTTATAAGAAGAAATAATAATACTAATAATTTAGAGACTGCCGTAGGCGAAATTTTTGAAAAATTACAAGCATTTTGAGAACTTTTCTTTGAAACATTAAAAAATTCTTCATAATGACGGAAACGCCATAGGCAAACTTTTTTTAAACAAAAATAATACATTTTAGATGAATTTTTCATCAGAACAGTTAATGATAATGATAAGAAATGATAATAAAAACGCCATAGGCGAGATTTTTAGAAAAAGTAAAACACAAATATAGTTTTTCTAATGCTTTTCATGAGATACATTACTTATAACAATCAAAATAGTTGTGCCACAAAAAATTTCCAGACATTATGAATTACCCTGACTTTCCCTGACGGTATGAACCCTGCAAGAGATACCTGTGATTGCACCGGAGTAGATCATCGCAGCGGACATGAAACCCAACAAAAGGTACGTTTGACTGATGGACAGCGAAACCAGAATCCCTAAGAAAGATGACGCCGTAAGATCTCGCAAGTGAATACCAAAAGCAGTGCCGTGTGCAACTCACCGAAAGTGATGCCGCACAATCCGTGGCAGTAGAGCACAATAAAAAGCCAGCAGGATCCTCCGAGGCTCAATCCATGAAAAAGCATGAAGCTGGAGATGAGAATGATGATGGCAGTCTGGACGCCCGCAATGACCATCAGAGTGACCAGCAACCCTATGACCAGCTCGCAGGGTTTCAGACCTGGTGGAGAAAAACGAGAAAATGACCCATGAATTCATTCATCGCCAATATTATCTAACCTAAACTGACCTAACCAATTATAAAGTAACCTAAAATGCAGTTTATTTTTTTCCTGCCCTAACCGCAGGCAATCACTGCCAGCTATACGAGCCGTTAGGAGAAGCTAACTTTCTCACTGTGTCTATGTGGGCCATGGCACATTCCGAAGTATAGCCAACATTTCTCTTAGTATTCCTAAGTGCATTATTTCTGCCAAAGGTTTTCAAAGCTTTTCGCACATGACGTTCCATAAGCTATCAGTGTTACATGTATTATCGAAGGTCTATTATAGAAATTTGGACTAAAACACATGTACACCGTTCGTGAATTGTGATCCGGATTTCCGGTTTTGAAATATTAAATTAAAAATCGCCACCTGGTCGCTTCTTACATTAATAGTGCAACATCTGTCATCGAAATGGAATATTGTCTGGTTTATTGCCTCAAAATCTTTGTTGTCTTTGTAGCAAAATAACGTTTTCAGTTCAGCTAAAGATATGGAAGGTCCTTATTCATTACCTTAGCGCCCTAAACATAACCATTATGATATTATAAAAGTAATTCAAAATTTGCGGAAATGTAAGGTTTTACCGAAAAACCTTGAAAGGTATTTTTATAGTATGGCTATTTTATATTATGATTTTTTTAATAAATTGCTATATTATTGCATTTTGTAGGTTGCTTACGAATTTGTTTTATATGGTATATTGCGAGAAATTTTAAAACCGGAACATTTTTGGGACTAATTAAAAACACATCTGGATGTAATAAATCTACGTTTATGAAAATCGTTTTTCAAGCATGTGTATTTATTGTATATACTTGCGTCTCGATCAAATTAGATACAAACTTTATTAAAAAACAAAGATGCACTACGTTTCGGAGAGT
>JAQGAF010004821.1:0-13385 GCA_034687865.1 Kryphioiulus occultus
TTTTGCGAAGCCAGATAGACCACGCCCTATCGCCCTATATTCTAGTTGAGTTGCAGCTTTTAACCACCAGGTGACAATTTGTAAGTACGGCCATTGCAACGCAATGATGCTTAACGTTATTAAAGTATATTTTATCTAAATGCAATTTAAGTCTGCATGGAAACTTGGTAATAAAGCTTAGTATTTAACTTATTAGCGATTTTAACCCAACCATTGTTTTTTTTTCACATAACAGTTTTTGCAACTACACTCCACAGATCATCCTTACCTTCTGTTGCGTCTGCGGATTCTGTGGCAAGCCATACAACTGATGTAACTGCTGCTGGAGCTGCTGTTGCATATCGTAGGGTGCATGAGACACCGATTTCATGGGCATTGAAATTCCAGGCCTACTGATGAGAGGGCTGTGCTGTTGGGGGACGCTACTCGGCGGTGCTGAGGTGGACAAGCCGCTGCTGCTTACGGGGCTGTTGTTACCAATGACGGGACTTCCAACACTCATAATGGGAGGAGTACTGCTGGAAACTGATGAAGGCACAGCCACAGGAGGCATGGGCACATGGTGGCCTATGTGCTGCTGTTGCTGCTGCTGCCTTTGTTGTTCCATGGGCGTCATGGAGTATAGCGACTGGTTCTGTCCATGCCCCTGGGGAGGTACTACAGACGTCGGAACCTGAGAATGGAGCACTGCTGCCGACGCGTGGAATGGGCTTGAATGGGACTGTTGTGGTGCTACGGGCATGACCATTTGCTCCAGCTGCTGCAAGCTTGACTGGCCTAGGGATGGGCTCAAACTGGGGCTAGGAGTGCTGAAGGATCCCTGAGCTTGTGAAGTGGTGACATTGGAAAGAACGTGGCTACGATCGGGAGTATGAGGCATAGGCGATCCGACGACAGGAGGCGTGGGTGTCGGCCTACGTGGTGATAGGTTCACCTGCTGGTAGGATGGCCTGTACTGTGGGCTACCATTGGGGACAGATTGGGGCGTTTGTGAATACAGCGACCGTCCAGCCCCTACCATGGCTGGTTCGGCAGTGCCACCAACATTGACCATAGTGTGTCCGCCAGATGGATGTGACTGAGGCTGGTGTGACTGAGCCTGTTGCTGAACCTGATAAGGTTGGCCCTGCACGGCTCCATTAGGTCCGTAAGGCGAACCGTACTGAGGCGCCTTAGCTTGACTCGAGTGTCCCATGGAGCTGATGTCACCGTAGGAGTAAGAATGCGGTGGTGGAACCCTCTGATCCGCTGAGCTGCCATCGTGGTAACCAGCCACAGACTGATAGGAAGGAGAACCCTGCGGCCTCTGTTGGATAACAGCAGGTCCCAACTTGCTGGCGCCTTGTAGGGACGGGTGTGGTATGTGCCGTACCGCAGCTCCCTGATGATCCAGCCCCGCATCGGAATAATGCGCGAGGCGCTGCGGGTTCACACCAGGGTCCATAACTCCAGAGCCATATTCCATTCTTTGGATGTATGGCTGAGTCTGAGGTTGCGGCCTGTGCTGTTGTTGGGGATGGCTAGGATAGGGATTCTGTCCATGCCACATCATTCCCTGGTTCATTTGCATAGAAGCGTGTGCCTGATGCTGTTGGTGCTGCTGCTGTTGCTGTTGCATTGCCTGTTGGGATGGGGTGGGAGGGACGTTACTATTATGCATAGAATACAATGTGTGCTGCTGCTGTTGTTGGCTCGGATTCAATGGAGGTCGGTGTATGGGAGGTTGATATTGGGACTGTTGTTGTGGTTGCTGTTGTTGTTGCTGTATCATTGAAGTCATCATTGAACTCGCAGAAGTCATCTGCTGATGAGGAATTCCGCCCTGCTGTGGACGCATCAATGGATCACCCCCCAAGTGGTGGAGTCTGGATGCAACCGGTGATCCGTAGTCGCCTCCCACTCCACCATACTGCCCGTAATGCTGCAGTTTCGGCGACTGAACCACCCCCTGGTGGTGCATCTGCATGGCCTGGTGAGGAGCATAAGCATTCAACGACTGGGAGTTGCCCTGTTGTTGTTGTTGTTGCTGCTGCTGCTGCTGTTGAGTTTGCATGTTCTGCGTCTGCATCATGCCACCCATAAGGCTAGCATCCGCCATTCCAATCATGCCTCCTCCACCGGACATCATGCCCTGGTGATGAGATGCCGGATAGCTGCTCCCGGCGCTACTGCCTCGCATGCCACTCATCTCGCCCATCACCCCACCGGCGCCAGTTTCAAATAATCCATACGGATCCGCCATGGCTACTGCGCTGCCAAACGCCCTAACAGCGGGTAACACAGTCTTCCCTGTTCTTTGGACATGCGGAGTTTGGGAATCAACGGGAATCCAAAATCATCCTGAAATACGAGCCCACTCTCTCAGCTAACGACAGGAGCATCATGTCTGTAAAACAAAAATCGTGGAAAAACAATCAGAAACGTCTATATTTCAAAGCATGACTTTTGCAGGCTGTCAAGCAATACAGAAGTCGAATTATATAAGAAAAATGGAAAAAATATAGGAGGAATACAGGAAAAAGGAAAAAATAGGAGGAACATAGCAATTTTTTTCTTTAAAAAAATCAGCGAATTACTTTAGTTTACACCATTTCCTACTTTTTAATTGTAATTGCTCTGATTTTTTTTTCCGAAATTTTCACCAACTATTTCAGAAAAAAATGGCAGGCTTTTGCGAAACATCTACAATAGGCTTATTGAGAACACCATATGAATTTTTTTTACAAAAACTAGCAAAACTAGTGTAAATATAAACATTTAAGAGAACACAGTAGTCGATTTTTAAAGAAAAAAATGTAGCCATAATACATTTTTAAAGACATTCTTAGGAGTATTAATATTCAAGAGAATGCCATAGGTAATTTGATTTCAATAGCATTTTTTACAAAAACTAGGCCACCAATGATGGATTTCAGATTTCTTTTCTAAAAAAATGTAATGTGTGTAAATAGTTACATTTAAGCGAACGCCGTAGGCGACGTTTTTTTAAATAGCTATAATGCATTTTAAGACATTTTTAGAAATATTAATAATCAACAGAATGCTGTAGGCAAATGTTTTAAAACAAAACCAGAAAATGCTAGATTTAATAATAATATAGGCTCGCCGCAGGCGAAATATTTAGAAAAACCAGATCTTAAATGATGAATTTTTGCCAGTATCTACTTATTTTTTTGCTTTGCCATAGCAGTTTGCAGTAAAATATAGGACTATGTAGGAGTACCTCAAAAATATAGGAATCACTTTACAGCCTGCTTTTGCTTTACTTTAACTGAAGAAAGTTAAATAAAACATGCCTGGAATATGATCAAACGTTGCTTTTAAACAAATGTCCAATGAACTAAATCTTAGATTTGACCACACCAGATTATCAAATAAGTTTTGCAAAGAGCAGAATCTCAATTTATCTCCACCATCATGTTTTCTATCCTTGCAGGCTTCAATAGGCCTATTGATGGTGGGGAAAAGGACGCAAAGAAATGGTCAGCTAAACATAAGTGACTTTGCCAAATACATGTATTAAACAAGGTAACCATTTTCACTTTGAGTCACATCAGCTAAACGATCTAATGGAAATAATGTGTACGTGGCTACAACACGGGTTTAGCTTGTCTTGTTGTTTCTGGAGGCATACAAGGCGCGATAAAACACAAGAAGACAAGGTACAAGTGCAGACATTTCAGCTTGGGAATGTGTCTTCACATACAGTAGGCCTATGTGGATTTGCAGTCTGCCTATTCATATCGACTTATTTCCATCACAAGTGTTCAAGGAATTAAAAGACAGTATACATGTATCTAACAGTTGAATCCAACACCTGAAAAGAGCATTGAAAGGGTTTAATATGATGTTGATGTGCAGGTCCAAAATGGTGGCTAATGCTGTAGAGAAGAGACCGAAACTTGTATCATATGAACGCGTTTTATCTTGTACAGTTGAGGAGTGTAGTTGCAAAAGCAGGTATGTGAAAAAAAACTGGTTGGGTTAAGATAATAACTTAAAAACTAAACTATTTGGTTTACTTCTTTTTGTGCCGTAAGCCCACACTTGAGTAGAATTTCTGTGCGCAACATGAGACGAGAACATAATTTTTTTCAGAACGAAAGCTTAGGCCTACTCACAGCTGATACGTTGTGTGCCATTGACTCGCTTTCAACAGTCGGACTTGAACGACAAAAGTTGAAAAGCAAGAACAAACCGATAGTGCTCATGTTCTGAAAAAAAATATGTTCTTGTCTCATGTTGGGCACACAAATCTCCATAAGTGAGGGCTTAAGGCACAAAAAGAATTAAACTGAAATAAAGTTTAGTTATTACGTTATTAGCGATCTTAATCCAACCATTATTTTTTTCCCATACCAGCTTTTGCAACTATATTCCTCAGTTTTGCCCAAAGGCTGATCAAGCAGTGAATGACAGGTATTGATGAGACAAATGCCACTTAGTATGTAAAATTATACTTAAAAGACTTAAATGTCCACGGATCACCCCGATTTTTCAAAGAAAATTGTGTGGTCCTTCACTAGGCAATACCATTCACAATCAGCCTCACTAGACCAAAAGCCAGAAGCAGCTCAGCTTGTGAATTTCTTGATGAAAAGCTAAATCCAGAAGAAACTAACGCATTGTATCAAAAAGCCTTAAGAGTTTGTCGTCAGTTTTCAAGAGTTGTCATCGAGCGTTGATTAGGTCTTCATTGTCGTACACTACGAACATCCAGGGGAAAAGCCATACGCTTATGTCGGAAATTTACAACACGAATCATAGCGGGTACGACTTTTCCCTCTGCAGGATCGCTTCACTAACGCAGTACTTGCTGTCAGTTATTTAGTTGACATCTTCTTGGTGCGGCCAGGTAGGATTATCTTCAAACTTTCAAATTCTTCCATCAGTTTTGAAGCGAGACGTCCCACAGAACAATCCTTTGATAGCAAGTACTTATTCCAACAAATTGGCCGGTCATTAGGTTCCTATGGGACCATTTTCATTTCTAAGTGAAATTAGTGGCATACAGAGCAACATTCAGTTACTGCAGTCCATTTGAAATACTATTGTCATGATTTTTGCATTAGGAAGACAAAAAAGCTGATCCGATGACGGTGTTCCACCTTGCTCCATATGACAGTAAGGCATTTAAATCTTGTTGGGTTAAAGATTCAGATAGGCATTTGAGAGCAAGGAGCCCTATACAATGAGTAATATTGTATACTGTATTATGAAGATTGGCTGTTGATCAGTCAGCAGCCCATACAATTTCATTCAATATGTTAAGCAACTTGTTCCCTATAATGATCACTAAATTCCGTTAGGCAGTGTTGATGGCATGTAAAGTCATGGATGATTAAATTTATTGACTACTTGCAAAACTTATACTATACACCCCTTTATAGCAATTGTCTCTATAGAGGTTCAAATGTTCATTTTGAACCCCTTCAGTACCCCTAGTGTCCAGTACTGGCTAAATTTGCAGCACATTAGCAATGCTGGTACTGTATTATAAACATTTCAATAAGATTATTGATGAATGCTTACTATAAAATGTACATTAAGTACGTGCCGTTTACGGAATTAAAATCTTGGGCCAGCACAAGCCTCGTTCCATATGTTGACCAGTTTGCGATAGTCCCTTGGGTGGTCAACTTACAGAGGCTCTACTGTACTTGTTCGTGGGCTACAGGCTTAAATGCACGTGAAATTCATCAGAAAAAGTTGCCAGTCAGTGAATGGCGACACGTTCAGGTCTGTCCAAAACAAAAGGATTCAACAATGTTTGCATTTTTGTTCGGGATGCTCAACAAGCAGTAGCGAAACACTTTCTGATAACACCTTCATAAATGGATGTGCGATCAGCTGCAATTTTGTTACTGGTGCATTGTTGAAAAATGCTTTGCAATTTGGACAGACACAAACTTGTTGACATATACTGGCGAAACTTTCTCTGATGTTGCATGTGAATTTAAGCCTGTATAAGCCACGGAGAAGTGTATAACTACGTGTAAGTTACTGAGTGCTGTTGTTCAATCGCCGCGATTTTTTTCTCAGAAAACTTTCGAATGCCATCAACAATAATTATGAAATAAACAAGACTTTTTGCTCCTCCTTCATATTATCAGCAAAAAATGACTCAATGCAATCACCAAGCGCATGCCATATTAATTAAATAGCAAATACATGGTTCATATCAAGATTAGCATCTCCATTTCCCTGACCAGATCCGATTAATTTCCCTGACTTATCGAATACAAAAAATCACATGTAATTAAAATTAACTATTTGCAACACTACAAATAACTATTTTTGTATTTTTCTGTCAGGATGACTAGCCAAATCTTCAATTGACTTTCCCTAACTTTTCCAGGTTTTCCAGACACTTTTTGGAAAATTGTCAGACAATTTCAAGAAACAATTTTTACAGATTTGATCCAAGCAAACATACCATATGGCAGAAATTTTATAAATTATAGATCTGATCACGAAATGAATAGCCCACAATTTTGTAAGAAGTAATAATAATATTAATAATTATGAGTGTTGTAGGCAAATTTTTTGAAAAATTACAAGAAATATTGAATTTGTAGTGTATTTATTAATATTAATAACGTTGCAAACACTAGATCTCAAACACTGCATTTTTGAGGACTTCTTTGAAATATTAAAAAATTCTTCAAAGTGACGGAAACGCCATAGACGAATTTTTTTTATCCAAAATAACGCATTTTAGGCGAATTTTTCATGAGGAAAATTAATGATACTGATAAGAAAAGATAATTAAAACGCTGTAGGCGAAATTTTTAGAAAAAGTGCATCACAAATACAGCTTTTCTAATGCTTTTCATGAGAAACTTATATTAAAATAGTTGTGCCACAACAAATTTCCAGTCATTATGAATTTCCCTGATTTCCACCTGAATTACCCTGACTTAATGGCCAAAATATAGAAATTTTCCTAACTTTTCCTGATGGTATGAACCCTGAAATAACTATTTGACCCTCAGATCTGTACACTATCACTTTCTTCGGAGTACTTCTTCTATACTTTTACAATAGTTTAATGGTCACTCTGAGGTATGTGGTACCCAAACAGAAAAAAAATTGTACCAGAGGTGCGTGGGGATATCATTAAACGTTGATGAATTTGAAGCAAGGGGTAAAGGATAACAGAACGACCGATTTTTCGAGTATCTACATGTATAAATGCACTTGTCTTGAAGCAACCTAGGATGGAAACCACTTAAGAGACCCTCAAAAACGAAAGGTACCCGATGTGGTGCTAAACGATTCACCAAAGATGGCACTAAAAGTTTTAAAATAGAACCATTACATGTACAGGGTGATTACAAAATGATCTCAACACTTTCAATAAATCACCGTTGAGTGTTGTATTCGAGATACAATCATAGATAAGGTGTTAATACATAGAAAAATTCAACGTTTTTTAGACATCGATTATTTCTCGTTATGTGCCTCTTAAATGATGCTGCATTGAATTGAATCGAGTCATAAGTTCTCCATAGGTCTCCATGGTAAAAATTCACAGCCAAAAATTTTCCTTTTCTAAAACAACGAAAAAGAACTGCACTATGCCACGACCAGCTATGCACGAGTGCAGTTCTTTTTCGTTTTTTTTTAGAAAAGGAAAATGTTTAGCTGTGATTTTTTACCATAATTTTCTGTTTTTACCAGCCACTGGGTGAGTGATTTCTATTCTCCATGGTGAGTTCGTGAATTTTTTCGGTCTTATTATTAAATACATAATATGGCTATCGAGATTGCTGATATTAAACATGCATCTCTCAAAAGTTTTCTTTGAAATTTTCTGGCGGTGTAATAGAGGGCGCTGAGCTGAAAATGCCATTTTACGTCTCCCCGCCCTCTAGTGGCGAAAAGCGGAAACCTTTCATACCTCAAAAATTGCAGTTAATTGCATTAAAATGCTTGTTTGATAAAGTTTAAATCGATCACTATATCTCCAATAACATGGCTGCAAAAAATTCATGAACCACTGCAGTCATTTGTAATCACCCGGTACAGTAGGGCAACTGAACCATGATTAACAATATCAGCTTGCAGTATTAGCATTTCGAATGGGGATTTAGCACAAATTTTTATTTTTTGAATCAATCAAAGGCAAAAATTTCATGACTTTACCATGACTTCCACATGACCGGTAAACACCCTGTGTAACCCAAACTCAATGACAAGTTCTGGTCCAGAGGAATACTTCACTTATGAGGAGTCAATCTGTGACAATAACTTCAGAAATGTCCATGACATTAAGAGCACCCTGATCAACTTCTGAGATCAAATTAAGCTTTCGATGTTTTTTTGACTTCAGTAGTGAATCCTGCAAACGAAGTGGTCTCCAAAATAGCCACAGGCACGCGTTTTCCTAAGCAGGAATTCAAGGGTCAAGCACCTTGTTTATGATCCAACACTTAGCACAACCACCAAAAAAGCTAGTCTCGTAGAAAATTCAAAATAAGTGAAGCCATTGGGGACAGGGCAGACTGTGCAAAACTTTCCGATTTTGCAAGATCACTTGTATACAAAGCAGCCTACGTCAGAAAAAAATCAAGGTGCAAAAGTGGTTTAACGAAATTTGAAACAAACAGTAAAAAGAATGAAATATTTCTGGATAGTCAGACAGCATACCTATTGCTTTTAAAATGTTATCCAACTAAACTATTGTGTAAATTCGTTCGATATAACGCTAAATTATTTTTTGATGTAACCTAAAATCTTTATCACATAATGGCAAAGGATCGTATTAGTGGCACATACGTTGCTATCATTCCCATTCCGGGTGCCACAAACACGTTTTGATCAAACTCACAACCCATATAATACAACACACAACTAAGGAACACAGATTATGTACGTTTCAAGATGTTAAGAAGTTTCTTGCATTACAATCTGATACAGGGTTCATACCAAAACATGCAACTTAATTTCGCTGACCAAATCTGATTAATTGCCCTGACTTAGGCCTATCAAGTAAAAAATATCACATGTAAGTAAAATTAAATTTACTTGCAACACTACAGTTAACTATAGGCCTAATTTTTGTATTTTTCTGTGCAACTGCAGCACTTTTTTGTCAATTGCCTCAACTTCTAAGTTAGCAGCTTTTTAGACCCTCCTTTGATTCCACGAGATGTTTGAACTCTTTCTTGAACAAGAACAAGGCGAATTTCAGGGGATGTTCCATACTTTTGGCCAAGGCTGTGTACACAGTATGCCATAAACACTGTATGAGTTATTCATGAACATGTCTTTGACCATACATGTACAGTCATAAAGAAATCTATATACAGCACACCTAACTTACATGTACATGTATTTGTAGCAGTAAGTTTGTTCAGCCAAAGATGGACAAACCAAGTTAGGCATAAAACAATACCATCATTGGAAAAAAGGTGCTTCGGAAAAGACTTTCTGCTTATGTCTATTGAGGGGCATTCCAGTAAGTCAAAAAATTGACTTTCATAATTTTGTGAATGTTTTCCCCGACTTCAACCGGCCTTCAATGACAATGGACAAAAGGTAAACATTTTCCTGGCCACATTTCGTTTCCCTGACTTTCCCTAATGGTATGAACCCTAAACAAAGTTTAAAGGCTGCATGTACATGTAATACATGAAGTACTGTAGGTCTATTGATTTTCATGCCTTGAATCGAACTTAATCATGCAACACAATTTTTCATCATAAGAAAACAAAGATAAGCCGGTGAGGATTTGGAACGCCACATGCGAAATGTTTAGAAGATCTAGGTAACAAATGATAAATTTTAAGACCATTCTATAAAAATACAACGGACTCCGCTTACATTGGGCACAGGCTATTTTGATGACAATAGCCAAACGACAAGAAAAGGCAATCATTGCACGTTGTTTAATATGGATTGTTATGTGCATATAAACCACATAATTTAACTTTACAATGCTATTATATTTCACTTATATTGGTTTGCTTACAATTTTTCTGTATTAAATTCGTTAATGAAATTATCATATTCATACAGGTATTGTAAATTTGAAAATCAATTCATTTATGCTGCACACGTAGTCAAATATATTAGAGCTTAAACCTGTCATCTTAACACTTTTTGGTAATTTCTCAACTATAATGCATGTTTCATTCGTCAACATCAAAATCATTGTCATCAATTAACTCTATTTGACTCACCTACTGTTAAGCTATTTTAGAACTAGCCCGAAAGTTTCACTGTCAAATTTGTGAAACCCACCCCGAAGTTCTTTTACCCCAGAAGGCAACAGGCCTAACGTAGCTTAAAGGCTACATGCAAACCAAGTGTTTGTTAAATTTAATTAGCATGATGAGGTTTTATGCACGTCATAGGAGAAATTTGATGAAACGATAGCTCAAATGATGAATTTTACGCAGACATAATTTAAGAAATTATTTGGTTATATTAGTGAACATCACAGAATTGATGGATTGGGCTACACTAATATCTTTGAAAACAATTTGGCCAGCATTCCTTGCCATTTTTCATTTCCCAGACATTTTAGGACTTTTCAGAAAGTGGGAACCCTGTTTAAATGATAAAGCAGTGACATCATTGGATTGCTTGGATGTCGAATCCAAAAGTCTAACTGAAATCGACGAGTACATGAATTTGGTTCCATCTAGCATGGCATGTCAAACATGTGTGGTAACAACGAGGGTTTTCTATGGCAGATGCATTGACGTCTGGTTAAGTTAAAAATTTCAAATGACTACTTGCACAACTTTACTGGCCCATAGGTAAAAGGTGTTGCCATTTTAGTCCAAGTCCAAATTTAATTATCGAACATAGAAAGAAACCCCAAGTAAAACAGCCGAAAGAGAGCATAACTCGCCTGGTTGAGGATCCTAGACTACCCACAACTTAAAGAAAATGCACCTTCAAGAAAATGTATAGCAATTATTAAAGTTCAAATAGTGAATTAGGCAGATGATTAATAATATAACACTTCCAGAGTAATTGCGTTATTCTCCAAAATGCATAAGATTGGATAGTGCATTACGAATTTTACACATTTGATCAATGTCAACAAATCTACAACACATGTTTCATAGGAAGGATCACAAATTCAACATTAATCAGACAAGAGGCTTCCAGTACAGAAAGCATAATATAAGTTCTTAAAATAGAAAAAAAAATACTTGAACAACTTAAAAATAGACATCTGTATGCACGAGTGTCATGCTCATACATCTCCAGAGATCTATGTATAGCAAGCAATACCAAGCCAATATTAGTAGGTCTACTGTTTGCACGGTTATTTTACTGCAAGTACAGGTTTGAATGTTTGATTCTTGCCTGCTGGATGACAAACACCTTGACTTTGGGGAACATAAAATTACTGAACTATTTTTCTAAATATAACAAAACTGATTCGAAATCGAGTGTTCACGAAGACATGGAAAGTTTCAGCCATCCATGGAAGCACTGAATTAGATTGCATGACAAGTAGGCCTACGTGTCATACATGACATGTATGCCTAGATGTAGCATTTCCCATTGTAGACATTTAGGAAACGTAAAATTCAACCAGACTGTCCAACATACATTTAGTAAGGCATTTCTGTTAGTGATTTTTGGTATTGAGGAACTTTCTAGCCAAGTATGCAGACTGTCCAAATGAAGACTAAATAGAGCAATACGAATCAATTTACGAAAGCTTTTGCTGAATGTCCAAACCGTGATTCAAAAACTCCAAAACCATGGGCAAAACTATACTTTCATCTCAGTGACAACTAAAATCACTCAGCTTACTGTTAAAACGGATTCCAACACGATGGAAAAACATACAATTTTGCTTAAAATATTTACCAATTTGCCTATTGAGATAAGATTAGAAGTAAGCAACATATAAGAAAAACCCTATAAACCTTAACGTTTAGTGTAACAATGAATAAAACTGACTTAACACAAACAACACACATGGCATTGTCACCTCGTCACACAGTATTAGGAGAGACAGAAATCAAAGCTGGTGGACAATTTGATTCAAAACTGGCTCATGATTAGCTAAGTCACGTGATCACACCTCTTCCACAATCTGCGTACGGTCAAATGGAGCACGTAGAATTCCACAAGTCTGGTTGCCTACACCAAATTTGACTGATTTTCAGTCTCAGAGCTGATTATTCTCGCTTACAGACCAAATCTAAGGGCCATTGCACAGCCTAACAAAAAACCTAGAGAAACACGAATTTTGCAGAAGCGCTCTTATCGTTTTTAGGGATTTGGTCGAGCATAAGATGAAAAGCAGCAGCCATTTTCCTTCTTTTGATCCATCAGTGGAAAAAGAAAATGAGGGGGGGGGGGGGGGGGAGGGTTATGCACAAACAATTATTACGTAGACATATTACCCTATCGAGTTGCAGCTTCTCCTTGCAAAGAAGGTTTATGGATAATCAGCAATCGGTTCATCTGACGGCACAGGAATTAATAAATTAACGAAATAAATGATTAAATGATGAAACGACTCCGTACGCTTACATTGGCCAATAAATAGTAAGTGAAACCTGGTTAACAACAACAAGAAAACCTGCGAACTCACAACACGCTAGACCCAGTCAAACAAAAGGCAGTTTCGCGTTTTGTCCCTAGCCTGCCACAGCGACTTTAGGCCTAAGCTCATTCCTCCCTATAGGCATTTATTGGGGAGCGAGTTGACATCTGCATCGGCAAAAACAGGGGACGAAACGCTCCTGCGAAATTAAAACAACCTCCGCTAGTGTACGACATAATTTTTTTTTCCAGAAATAGGCCTACATCAAACGTATCGAGAAATTCGAACGGAAACGCTGAAGATACGTTCCAAACAAAACGCTAGGGTTTTTTAGCAAAATGGCGTAAAAACGAAACGAAAGATGAGGAACGGGGTGCGAATGCTAGCTAGGCGTAGGGAACGAACAATCGTAAACGATATCAACAGCAAATGGGAATAAATTGTGTTTTCAACTCGCGAAAAATGCAGCCCGTTGTTCAGCGAAGCCGTCTGTGGAATTTGCCGATAAGCAAAAAATTGTGTTTTATTTCGGCCCCTTGTGCCATCTGAATGGCATTTTCACGCCGTTTGACACGACGAAAGTAATAACGCGGCCGAATATACATGGGCGCTAATACGAGGCTAATTGAAGCGAAAATCCAAAGCTGACGAAATGGGAACAATGAACTGGAAGTTTGGCTTTGATCGCCATTTAAGAACAATTTCAGGATAACGAAATTTGTCGAGCCGAAAATGACGAACGAGGCAGATAGCGTCGTTCGGAATCGGAATTTCTGTCGACCAAATCAACCATCCGCTAACTGAAAATGGTTAGCGATGGCAGAAATACGGGATAAAAACGGTACTTACGTTTGAAATT
>JAQGAF010004822.1:0-13383 GCA_034687865.1 Kryphioiulus occultus
GACCTCGGCCGGGATGCGAACCCGCAACTCTTGGGTCGAGTGGCCAGTGCGCTACCACTCGACCACCGGCGCCGGCCATACAGAGAGTAAATTTCTATTGTGTGTCATGGTCCAAGTGGCCAACATGTAGAGGTTGTCTTCCAATGAGTTAATATGGTGACCATCCGGCCAGTTATAATGTGGTCAACTTAGGGAGGTGGCCAACATGGAGAGGTGGCCAATTTTGGAGGTTCTACTGTATGTGGACAATCTTCCGTATATGGATCAAGAAAGATCATTTTTGGATGACGACCAGGGCCAGTCTAGTAAAGCAGGAAGACTTAAGACGTTGCCAACGTTCAATGAAAATTCCCCGAGTTCGTCCCAACAAAAGACACTGTTCGTGAACTTCAATTTGTAATTTGATGTGCAGTAATTAGGGGGCTGTGCAATTTCATCCCTCCCTTTGCTCTCGCGTTTTTAATCACCTCTCGCATTTGCTTTAAGAATGTGCTCGATGCCCCTCACTGGGCACTGTGGGCAGTAGCCGACACCACCAGTACCATCCTGCTGGGTTTATCGCGTGAATTTTAAGTACTCGGTGCCAATACCATTTTCGCACTGTCTTCATATCACGGGGCAGAACAAAACATCTTTCATAACCTTTCTGAAAGCCTTGTCTTTTTTGCGCATCCCATCTCCAAAGAGCAAGAGCAGCGTCTGCAGTAATCATGGTCAACCATGGCACAAAAAGTACGACTTTCACAGGTACTCAAACGCACTCAAATAATAAAGTAGCGAAAGGGGGTACGGATGTTTTTTAGTGTCGGGCTAAACGTGGATGCCGAGTGAATAAACCTTTCCGAATACTTAAGTGATCGTGACGAGAACATAATTTCACTTTTAGTTAGCCTATAAATGTGTTGTAATGATTTGCCAGGAGGAATTTACTACCATTGGAAACATGCTCTCGAACCGAGAACGAGATACGTAATATTCGCAGCACTCTGGTAATTATTATTCGCAAAAAATTAGCCTAAGAGAAACGCGTCTTAGACTCTTAATATAATTTTATTTGTGGGAAATAAATGATCTCAGCATTACTCAACATAATTATTAGCAAATTTTTCTAACGAGCACCGACTAAGCCCAACTTGTTTCAGGACTGATTGCTGAAATTTTATGGCTCCTATTTGCATGATTAACGCCTGGTTTCCATGGCTCAGGAATTTTTGTGGTATTAATTCTTTGTAAGCTTTCTAAAAATTGAAATACACGTATGTCGAGAACATTTCAACATACATGTAGCTATGTTGAAATCAACAGATATAAATCAACAGCGAATTTACCAACACAGATGACAGATTTGAATTCCATGCAGACACTGTATAGCAGGACATGCATATCGCCAAACATTGTATATCGATAAATGTGCCCAGACATTGGGGGACGTTCAAGTATTGTCATCATCTTAAGGTGGAGTCAGACAAATGTTGGTAACTAATGAAGGATGTGAGGGAGAGGCCAGGGATGTGTGACGAAATTATGACGTTATCTTGGATGTTTTATAAAAGAATGACAAATTACATCATGTGGGATAAAAAATGTACAAGAACGATGACGTAATCATAGGTGCGTTATATAAATCGCCTTAAAATCCATCATTTGTGATCCATTTTGTAACAAACTGCCAGATTTCAATTTTTTTTTAAAAACCTGGAATATGTGTAAGATAAGAATAACCAGTCAGTTTACTTAATTCCCTGCAGTTTTGGCGGCGTGTACATGTACACATTCTATACGTTAAAAATACTTTCAAGCTCGATCAAGGTGGTGATAATCTTTATTAAGAGATAAAGCACAAACACACGTTTCATTCACTTAAGAGCTTCATCAAGTGTCTCTAAAATAAAAAGGGTAAAAACGAAATTAGATTGCAGGTAACAACCCTGCAAACGACGAGGCTTAGACCCAGAACAAAGATTTAAGAGAATAAAGGTGAAATCAACTTGTTTCCAAACTAAAAAAAAACTAAAAAACTTAAAAAACATTCAAAAATTACCATTCTGCGATTGATTTCACATTACTATCAGCGAAAACGATATAAAATCCATCCACAAAACTTCCCAAAAACAAAGCAACAGGCGCACATTTCGTTTGATGGAGTGGGGTGGCCGAAAACAGTCCACTATACTTGCTTTTGACACTCGTAAATAACAATTATCCTACATCTTTTTTAAGGAAATGTCTCACCAAAATTTCTCCTTCCCCCCTTCCTAACTCACAACCTATACGGGAAACGAAAAATTGTGTTAGCATATCTTACCAAAATAAAAACCTTTTTGAAGGGTTACCCCCTTAATAAACTGTGCCCCAGTGTTTACATTGGTGGGGCTAGATAAAAACTTCGCTCAAGAATGGCTCAACACCAGCGTGACATACGTGCCTTCAAGCCTTGGACTTTCCCCTTGGACAAGTCCATAGTAAATTTGAATTACGCGCCAAATTTAATTCCCCTAATTTCAATTGTAGCGGCCTCTACTGATACAACCCAGGTTTTTTTTCACACCACCTTCAAGAATGTGCGCCTGTTGCTTTGTTTTTTGGAATTTTAGAGGATGGATTTTATATCGTTTTCGCCAATAGTAATGTGATTTATCAATGGTTTTTAATTTTTTTTGTTTTTTTTTAACTTGGAAACAAGTAGATTTCGACTTTATTCTCGTAAATCTTTGTTCTGGGGCTAAGCCTCGACGTTTGCAGATTTGTTACCTTCAATGTAATTTAGTTTTTACGCTTTTTTATATTAGAGACACCTGATGAAGCTCTTAAGTGAGCGAAACGTCGTGTTTGTGCTTTATCCCTTAATAAAGATTATCGCCACCTTGATGGTGTTTTCGAGCTTGAAAGTAGTTTTAACGATCTACAAATACCGATCACAACGAAAATGTCAGCACATTCTATACATTCAAAACGAAGTTTTTATTGAGGGTATTTTGTTAAAGTTGCTTTCATGCGGGCGTTCTGAGAATCCCATGATTAAAACAAGCCTAATTAAAGGCTATAACAATTTAAGTAGCTCAAAAACCATCATAACCTGAGGTGAAAACCTCAGTCGGTTTTCAAAACCTAAGATTACGTTTACAAGATGCTGGAAGGGTTTAATGCAACCCTTGCTGTAGGTGTGGCTGACAATGCTTGTAAAGCAAGATACTCAAAACTGGGCAACTCAACCATGTCCTATAACGGACCAATAATATTCCAGGTATGAACACAAGGCATAAAAGTTACTTATAACGAGCCAGAGACCAACCTAGTTATGCACGAGGGTGTGTTTCAAAATCAGTCTCGTGGCAGTGGCCCTAAGGGCAAAGTCCAATGATAGGCAAAGGCCTGATGGATTGAAACTCCAATTATGGGCCAGGGATGCCAACCCAGCAGGCAACCAGAATTGATGGCATTTTTGCGGTCTTCACAAAATCTACTTTTAGCCAACGTTAGTCAATAACAATGACGTCGACATAACATCTTAGCAACAAAGCTTTTGTTTTCGTTTGTGTATCGATGGAATTGAATGAAAAGCTAGGCACAATGCAAAACCCGTTGCAAAACCTCAGTTGGTCAATGACAAAACCGTGCAGTTCACATTCTGAATGTTCTCTTCTAAAAAATAACGGGTCGTGTGTGTATTTTCTTGATTTTTTTTAGTCCACTGTTTTTGTTGCTTTACTTTGTCCATGGCAATCTCCTCTCCATCTAATCTAGTCCCCATCTCCAGTTTATTTTTCATTCAGCGAAAAGTCCGAGAAAAACAGTTTGAACAACAAAGCAAGACACCTCTGGGAGACTAGGGGGCGCTCATAAAGAGGACATCAACAATGCCACAAAATTGCGTCCAATGCGTAAGTGCAGTGATGAGGGGGTTTTCAGAAACCCATTGACCTATTCAATAGAGGTCCGGGCAATTAACGGGTTAATTTACAACGCATCTCGACTCAGAATGCAAATACCGGTTTAACCTTAAGTTGTAAACTTGGTTGGTAAATGTCCTGCAGTTTTTTGGAAGGACACTTGAGATTGTTTTCTTTTTTTTTCACTTTGCACTCATCCCACGACCACCCTTGAACTTGAACTACATTACATGTATTGGTTGCAAGAACCATCAATTTATATAACCTTTCCACTTATACCATTCTTGGGACAATTCTGAGAAACCGCCTCAGAAACGATTCACAAAATGCGAAAAAATATCCTTCAAAAACATTTTTGATCGAAAATTAGCTGAATTGAATTGAAGACTGGTTATCAGTCCTATCATTAACAATAAGCTTCACTACAAGCTAGGCAGCATCGAGTGCTTCAGCCATTGGGACAACTGACACATAATTACCTTCAAGACTTCCCATTTTAGCAAAATCATATTACATTTTTGTGTTTAGAATACCCCCGCTTCCAAAACCTGGCTGAATAGCCAAAATTGGATAAAAGTGTTTTTTCTCATAATCCACCGCATAATCCACAATTACAATTACCATAAGTGTAGTATATCGTAGCAGGGTTCCTCAAGAGATAGCTTTTTCAACTTCCTTAATTTTTCCCTGACTTTTACAGGTTTTAAAACAAATTTCCGTGACCACCCTGGCCTTGGAAATCTATATTTATTGCTAATGAAATATAAACAGGAGATAGAACACACATTTTCACAAGGACACATCACATTTAGGTTAGTTTTCTTAATTTCTTTTACAAAATAGCTTGTCATCCCTTGCTTTTTGTGCTAACCAATAACGCTATGCAAAATCTGTTGTAATTTGTTGAATTTCCCTGACAATTTAAAAGTAAATAAAATTTTCAGGCATTTCAGTTTCCCTGACTTTTCCAGGTTTTCCAGGTCTGGGGGAAGTGATCAGTCATTGTGTACCAATATTCCAAATCAATCTAACTACATATATTTATTATCAGATAAAAATTATTTTTCTTGATGATATAATGAAGATTTTACCTGAATTGGGTAGGAAAGTTTTCTGATGAGTGGTTTTGGGCAACAAAGACTTTCTGAGAAATTGTTTTTGGGTAATGATCGGCAATGTTTGGGAATTAATGGTGGTTTAGACAGATGTCAGTCCAATTGAAACATGTTCAGCTTCAAGAGGCTTTCAACTTCTCTGCTGAAGACAATACGCATGATTATGGTGACTTACAAGGTATAAGCTTGAGGGAAATCTATAAGCAGTAGATATAGTCCACGATTATTTCATGGCACAGTCGCAAATTAATCTGCATCGATGTTAATCTCAGTAAATGCCAAACGAATTTTTCTTTATGCGGTTGACGAAAAAATCCTTGATAAATAAATAATTCGAAACTGCAACGAGCTGACTGTATTACTGATCATTTATCTTCACCATAAACTTAAATTAGCCCATTAAAATAGGGCAAATTCAAATGAAACGCGCCCGAGTAAACGCATGAAAAGTGGGGGAACTTGACCACGGGTAATAAATTTAATAATTTAACAGCCCAACCTGTTGTCTCGAAAATAAACTTTTAAGGGAAAGTGGTGTTTTTCAGTTAACGATTTGTGTGTATACATGTACGTCAGTACACAATAGGTTTTATAACAATTGTTATCTGGCTATGGAGCTCGCCTATCGCATGAATTATGTATTGATGATCCAGTTTTTAATTTCAAACTTATTTAAATTCATCGCCGAGTTAAACCGTGGAAACCTGTTGCGTTCAATAGAAAGTTGACTTATTGAAAAAAACGAAAGACCTTAATCTTGCCTCCCTGTTTATCTCGCATTAAAGTATAATGCACACCTGACAAAAAATAAAATTGATCTTGGAATGGCTCGGACACTTAGGCTCGTAAGTCTTGCCCCCCAAAAAAGTTAACCTCATCGAAAAATAATAACGAGAAAAAAATCAATATTATCTTATCAACCTTTATCGGTAATTTGACTGCTAGCTAAATTTGGCGATGACTTGCGTGCGTATACCCTAATAAATAAATGCCTTTGATTTTCCGCGAAAACTGTTAGTTGAAAACAGTTTATCTAAATCATAAATAATTGGACTACACGAGGGCAGAAAGCGAGGGGTATAAATAAATGTTACGATATATAAATACCAATTTAAAAGCGAATCAAAACTTGAATAAAACGTTTTGTCGTGTACTCACCAATTGTTTGGGATTGTTTAACAGGCGAAGTTGAGGGAGGGGCTCCACTGGAAATATAAAAATTTAAAAATTATTAATGCATGTATCAACATCCATTAAAATAAAAATCAACTTTACATGTTTAATTACGAAACTGCTTTGCCTTAAGAGTTATTAAACGAGGAACAAACGACAAGAAATTACGTCAATTCTAGGAAACTGTGTGAAGTCTTTATAGTTGGAAATAACCAGTCATGAATCAAGTCATGGGTTAGCCCGGGGTTGGCATATATAAACATGGCTCTGGTGGTTGGCAAAGGTGCTTGACCAAGTTGACCCTCACTCGTTTGCGTGTGCTTGCTATTAATTTTCGAATTAAGCCTTGGGTTTTGCCATGAATTTAGAAATATTTAGTACTAGCCCACCAACCCCAATTCTCTTTATGCAATCAAACCACAAAAAATAGCCTTATTAGAATAACCAGCTTGATATCTGGCTATATTCCGCCAGATTATAACAGAACAACTTGCAAAAAAAAACATTATTAATACGGCAATGATCATTCAACAAGCAAAAAAGGAATATTACACAAACAATTTTGTTTACGAAACCACTGTCCAAATATTCAGCATTCCAATACGGCAAGGTATACGGGAATAACCAAAGATTAGTAGTTTGAATCATCCATCTCAACTGAGGGCTAGTTGCGATAGGCTACAATGCCATTCACAGAACGTCTTAAATGTACTTAAGATTCTTATACTTACAATGCGAGTACCAGTGGCTTACATACATGATGTATTTCAACAAACCTCATTACTCATAACTTTGGCCCGTTATTTTTAAACAGAATTAAGCCAACATTTCCCAGCAGAGAATTCAATGGAAATCGCACTTAACAAAAGGCAACAACTTATTATCACGTATGAGCGTAAAATCAGGTAGGCATAAATAAATTCTTTGAAAACCACTTAAGTGAACGATAATCAGTCTATAGTCGAATATTGTAAACAATTACTTGGGTAAACAATTCTAAGAAACTAGCCACCAGACCCATTCAGCTGGCCATCGCTAAATGTATTTGAAAAATATTAAAAATACATTTTTTTTTGCGAAATTACAATTTAAACTGTTAGCTTTTTTAGCTACATGTACCAAAATAACAATTACCTGCTAATGATGTAATAATTCAATAAAAGACAATTATCTCGAATTCCCTGCCATTTTCACGAATTACCAGACATTCCCTGATAACTTTTCCTTCATTTCCCTGACATTCCCTGATAACTTCATTCATTTCTGTGACATTCCCTGTAACTTTCCAGTCATTTCCCTGATATTTTACATGAGATTAAAAAATTAAGAAAAATGCTGATGGATTGTATCCCAAAATTTTACAAATGACGATGACTAATCAATTAGCTGTTGCAGACAATCTCTCTTTCCCTGACATTTCCTGACACTTTCAGTTCCCTAATTTAGCCCGACTTTACAGAAAGTGGGGAACCACTAACCAGAAATAGAATTTAGCTACGCCCATCTATATATACATTAGATGAGTAGAATCAATGATGACTGACCAATTGGCTGATGCAAACTATCTCAATTTCCTTGACATTCCCTGACATTTTTACTAATTGTCACGAATACCCAACGAATTCCCAGAATTTTCCTAACTTTCCAAAAAGTGGGAACCCTGAAATAGAATTCAGCAATGCCCAGCTACGTACATGTAGGTGAGTCCGACGGCAAGTATGAGTACCCTTTAATCGCTTCCATCTTTAAAATATCGATAGAAAATATTTTTACTGCCCAATCTCAGGACGAAATCAACACCAATTACAAGTAAGTAAAATCACGTGCAATTGAAGGCAATTCAAGACTCTCGCACGATCCTATCTAGTCAACTTCTCAAACCACACCCTAATTTCTGGCCCAATACAGAAGATGCTCGTGGATTGGGACGATCTATAGAATTTCAATCAGCCTGGCATCGGACATACATATACAGTGTACATGTACGTGAAGCAGCAAATGCAATAGTTAGTTCCGTATCAACGCCCTCGGTAGAATCCTGGAGAAATCTTTAGGAAGGCAAGGAAGCATCCCCTCTGACGTCCATGGATTTATGATTTCCAGAACCCACCTTGCCCCCCACTCCCTGCAAGCAGCATTTATCGCATGGTCAAACAGAGTTTATTTCTCCACAGAAGCATTGAGGATGCTTGCCTTGCTTGGCAAACTTCGCCCTCTTGACCACTCCTTCAGCAGAGTCCACCATAGGCATGACAGTCAGAGTCCAACTTGACGCTCGTATAATTCGTCGGTCATTGTCAACCAGCCAGAAACATTCCATTGTCGCTGAGGTTTTAGTATCTTATAAAAGTTCGGACTCAGCGAGCCAAGAATGAAGAATAATTAAAACAGTGCCAGAGTTATAGATAGCCGAAGGTGGACAAAAGACAACAATGCGAGATTAAGCAGGTTTAGGAAAAGCCAAATGTTTACGAAATAGTTGGGGGAATTTTCTAATGTCCATCACCCGATGGGTGGGGCTTCTTCGCCTATCTGTCATGAGCAAGCACGCACGTACACGATGACCCTTGACATTGACCAAGGACAGAAGCCAGCGAATAACTGGACACTAGGTGAGAAGATGCAGCCTGTCCATTTACATGTACACGCATTCCTATCGATATATGCAGGACTCTGCTTGCTGACCAATCTATATTTCTTGCTTTGGACACGACTGACCACTACGCACAACGGGTATTCGCCAAATTGCTTTTTAACTTTTTAAGCCAAAATATTTTCGAGCATGGATTGAAAATGCGCCACAGACGCATCGATCATACCTGTGCCCACCCACCCCTTGACCCCTTGACCCAACCTCCCTAAAATCCATCCCATGCAGAGCGGACCATATGAAGAACCCCAAATTTGGAGCTACGTGCTATAAATCGTCTTCAAACAAACGACTTTTGGAAAATGTTTTCTAAGAAATGACCTTTATGAGTCTAGGTTTAGGACCAGTGTTTTACCAAAAAATGCATGATATTCCACAAAGATGGATTTATAACGAACTTTCGACGGTTTAAACGCACGTTTTACGACCTACAAAACCGGGAGCCAGTTACATAAAACCCATTTTTTTTCGAAAGTGCCGCTTTCAGGTCAAAGTGGGAACTTTTGATTTGAAAGTGCGTTGCATAAAACTGCCCATTTTAGGCACTTTCGAACCTAAAAGTTTCGGTAATTTTTTTAAAAAGTAAAAATCAAAAATTCGTAATAAAATTGCGTTTTAGTTTATTTTTATTGCAAAGGTGGTTACATTTTTTACACAATAATGGATTCTGATCATTTTTTTAAAAAGACAAAATTACCATGTAAATTTCGTTTTCAAATATCTGCTAGCTTTTTGCTCTGAGAAATTTGTAAAATGTTATGCACAAAGACTTATCTGATTTAAGGCCCATTTCGCAAGTTTTTAACTCATAAGTTAAGTTAGAAATTAGCAAATTCATCAAGTTTAGGATAATTAGGACGGATCGGAAAGTGTCACTTTCGAAAATAGTATATAGTGAAAGCTACATTATGCAACGCACTTTCAAATGCCACTTTTCAAAGTACTTCGTTTAGGCCGAGAGTGCAACTTTTCTTAAAAGTTGCCCTTTGGCGAAAGAGGCTTTTATGCAATTGGCTCCTGGATTTTTCTCAAGTTTATTCGACTGGCAAAAACGATTGAAACAAGAAAAAAATCGAACATTTAAATTTCCTTCGTTTTATTTTTTAGTCATAGAGGAAGATGCAAACTTGAATGAACTCCGTTTTAGCATCTTTTTTTATTTCGGAACGTAGCCAAGCATATCCAAGTACGACCTATAGTGACTACTGTATGTTCAACCTCGTGTCATTGATGCACTTTGTACGCACAATTAATGGTATAATACGCTATCAATGAAACATCTCTTTTGTAAGCACACAGCTTTTGAGCAAGCAGGTGGAACTATCTAACCACAAAATCCAAAAGAAACCCAATTTCTAGCATTGATAAAAATGCAAATAATTCCGTTATAACAGGCAGACACGGAGGATGACTAGCGTCTCTGGTGCATAAAAATAAAATTCATTAAATATGAGGGTTAAGCGTTGTTAACGTTTTATGCTAAAAAAAATGTGGAATTTTTTTAAATCAATCATAACCAGTTTGAAGCTTTGAAGAGGGTTGGAGAGAAATATGCAGCAGCCAAAAATGCCCAAAAGTGGCCAAGGAGGGCTATAAATTGTAAGGACCAGAAGCAAAGCGAACGACCACAAAAAATGGATTTCTGCGGTATTAGTCATAAGAGAATAACCCTTGCAGAATACACATAAAACATTTTAAAATACCGTAAGGAGTATGAAACACCAAGCTAGACATCGTGCAACTTTGCATAACGAATGAGAGTGGACCCCAGTAAAGACTTCGGAAAACAGCAACCTTGTCTGAGCAACCTGTTATGCTATTTAAAGTTGAATTTTTAAGAAAAAAAGAAGTATCTATAGGTGAAAATGACTACATGTACAGGGTGATCATCATGTCCAACCCTCATTAAAACAATGTTTTATAACTGTTAGTTACAAAAACACATACATTGTACATGTACAAGGAAAACCATCAAGATGACCTCTGAAATTATGTGACCAAATCGCCATCAGTAATAATGTGGTGATTTTATACAGTTGTTCCTAGTAATTAACAGTGCTTAAAATTAAATTTTTGTAATGAGAGTAGGATTTTTATCTTTAATGTTTAATCTATGAGATTCCTTAATAATTATGCTGGACAAAATTACTATTGGAAGAAACTTAAACTTCTCAAACTTCTCTAACTATATGTATGTAGGCGCCATATGGCAAATAGAGCATGGGTCCCCTAGAGATGAACATTTTAGCTTCCCTGACTTTTCAAGGTTTTGAAATAAATTTCCCCGACCACCCTGATCACCATGACCACTAAAAATACAAAAAAATATGACATACTGTACATGTACGCCAATGTAAACATAAGGAATGGTATACTCAAATGCTTAAGCAATATTATTGCCTGTTACAGTATATCTACATGTATATGTAAACAGGAGATAGACCACACATTTCCATAAGGAAATAGAAAATTCGGATACTGTAAGTATTTTTATGAAATTGGCAATTTCATCACTATTTCCACGAAATTGCTTGCCATCGCTTGATTTTTGGGTAAACCAATAACTCGCTTTGTAAAATGTATTATTAATTTGCTGAATTTCCCTACCTTTTTCAAAGTAATTTCAATTTCATTGACTTTTCCAGGCCTTTCCAATTTCCCTGATTTTTCCAGGTCTGGGGAACCCTGTACACTATGCCAGCAAATAACTCGAATTTTGACAATAGTGTTACCCACAGACCCATAAACAACGTACAATTGACTGTACTATTCTATTTGCATTTAATCTCCAAGTTTGCATCAGCGTGACGATTGTGTCACTGGCGTGTTTCGAGCAAGGTCGAATCGCAATTATGCAAATTAATGAAGGTTCCACTGACAAAAAAAACCGATCACTTGAAATTGGAATACGAAAAATGTTAAGGAAATTCGTGACGTTAAAGGTGTCCATGACGGATGATTTCGTGAGGCTATACTGTATACGAAGAAGAAAAGACAGTATGCGTCAGTATCTCACAGCAAAATGCTGCTGTTTCATGCCTTTAATTGATCGGTGGTGAACTCGCCCTTTGACCCTTCGCAGCATTGTTCGCGTCATGCAGGGAAGACGAGGAACAGGCGGGGGCAGCAACATTGTTTCAAAAAATTATGTCCCAAAACCGATGGGATACAAAACCGCATTTAGTTGCAAGTACGTGTATTTTGCACCTGTGGAACCAAGTTTGACGGTTGATTACGTAATCGAGTGTCAAGGTCATCGATATTCGCGTGCCACATGCCCGAAAAATATATTTTCAAGGAGACCCACGTGCACGTTTGTTTTCAGGGCGGTAAAATGTTGTTTCAAGTCATCGAAACATGTAGCACGTTGAAGGAAAATTTGATCGTTTTCACATCGAGTGCTTTTCTACCGCACACGCCCCAATCTGTTTTGATAGATGCAATATTAGGCAATAGCTAAGAAATCCAGGTGCTTGTGTAGCACGATTGGGCCTCTGGGGGAACGTAATGGATGACGAGAAACACGAGATTTGGGACGAGAAACAGCGACGCTTCCGAGAAAATACATGTACGAATTTCCAACAAAGAAAAGATAGTCCCCTCCCTATTTCTTAGTATCAAATCAAAATTATAGATCCTTGCAAAGAGGCCCAAGTGCGAGTTAAATGGCAAGCTTGAGATACTATACATGTACATGTTACAAACATTATTTTTTAACTTTAGTTAAAAAGAACCTCATTTTGGATAAATGTAGGATAACTCCTAGTTTTTATTTCATTATCATGATACCAAATCATCGGCCAGTCAATAGTTCGCTGCTAGTTACAGTATCTCTTCACAGACTGGCGATTTGGTCACATGATACCAGTGACAATCTGCTGACACTCCACCGTAGAAGTTCTACAGTAGTATTTTTTGGAAAATTTGTCCCTTGTAACTAACAAGATATATAATTTTTATAACGAGGGTAGAATTTTATTATCAACCTGTAGCATTCCTTAAACTCCATGTGAACTACCCACACGAAATTAACTTTAGGAGGAGTTCTACTTTTTTTTCCAAAATGTGTAACTTGTAACTAACTTTGTAATGAGGGTACAACTTTATGATCACTCTGTAGCATTCGTTATACTGGCATACATGTACATGTATATCATACTTTTACATTTTTTTAGCTTTTAGGATGGTCATGAAGAAAGATTAGTTTTTAAAACTGGAAAGTCATGGAAGTCGATAAATTCAATTTTTGCATGTAGGTCCATTGAAAGTATTTGCAACAGTCGACCATGTTTGTTTTAGTGCCGACCCAAGAAAGTTGATACTTGCTGAGTTTGCTTCAACATTCACACGTTTGGTTTATGAGAAAAAAACTTCAAATTAGTTGATAGTGTTTAGCAATATTGACACATTAGTGGGTGTCAATCTTAAAAAATAATTGTAATTGAAATTGACTAAGGGGCCATCCATAAAGGACGTCCTGGAATTTTCTTGCTTTTTTGACCCCCCCCCCCCTTCTCCCTGTCCGCCTTTGTCCGGTTTTTCATAACCCCTCCCC
>JAQGAF010004823.1:0-13381 GCA_034687865.1 Kryphioiulus occultus
ATGTCCTAGAAGTCCCACTGGAGTCCTGCTAGTCCCCACGAAGCCATGAAAGTCCCATTGAAGCCCTTAAAGTCCCCACGAATGCCCTGCAAGTACCCGTGACGCCCTGAAAGTCCAAGTGTAGCTCTGAAAGTCCCCTTGAAGTCCTAGAAGTCCTTTAAAATCCTGGCACACCCAATGAAGTCCTGGAAGTTCCAATGAAGTCCTGAAAGTCCCAATGAAGTCCTGAAAGTCCCAATGAAATCCTGGTAGTCCCAATGACGTCCTGGAAGTCCACACGAAGTGATGGTGGTTCCCATGAACTTCTGACAGTCCCATTAAATTCCTGGAAGCCCCACTGGAGTCATGAAGTCCTGAAGGTCCCATAATGTCAACGCAATATGTCAACGCAATGTCAACGCAATATGTCAACGCAATGTCAACGCATAATGTCAACGAGCTCCCCCATAATGTCCTGGAAATCCCCATGAAGTCCTAATAGTCCTCATGAAGCCCTGAAAGCCCCCATGAATCTCTGAAAGTCCCCAAGAAGCCCTGAAATTCTCCATGACGTCCTGGAATTCCCCAAGAAATTCTGAAATTCCCTATGAAGTTCCCTCGAAGTCTCCATTCAGTCCTATTGTTGTCCCACTGAAGTCTGTGAAACTGCTGTGAAGTCAGACTGAAGTCCTTGAAGTTTCAATTTTGTCATTGAAGTCTGGCAAAATCAATTAAGTCCGCTGAATGTGTAGGAAGCTCGACTCTTCCAGACTTCAATGACATCAGTTGTACTTTAATGACTTGATCATGACTTCAGCGACTTCACAAGTCCTATACCGGGCCTACACTGCCATAAGTTATTATTTTTTTTTTCCGATTTTTTTTTCTGTTAAATTTCGATGAAATTAAATTTAAAAAAAATTGGATATACGCTCGTAGTACGAAATATACACTGTGGCAAGAATGACACCTGTCCAAGATGTCGCAATTGTATTTTTTTCTTTTCTTAGGTGTTTTTTTCGTTTAATATAAAAGGTTGGCAGCAGGGCATATTCCGAAGTACAGCCAGAAATCATTAGGAAATGATCAAAATACAATATTGTGCGACATTCACCATTTTCATCAGGATTTCATCTGTTAATTACACGAAAATATTATTATCCAAATCAAATATTTTCAATACCAAGTTTTTATGGGGTACAGCTTTATAAAAAGCGGTACATGCCTCAGCACAGATGGCTATTCCATTATTGAAAGGCAAAGTTGAGTATACTGAAAGAACCCTAAAAATAGAGACGGGATTCGAATGTTTAATTGTAGTGTTTTTCGGGACGGAAAGTGAAGGAGATTCTTAAATTATAAATCGCTACAAAAGAGGCGTTGGAGCGAATGAACCCCTTAGCTTGCAAGATAACTTGATCTTTATTGGCTCAAGAATCTTTCAAAGTTATTAAAAGAACAGATAACATTTCCAGAAATACATCTGGATATAAAGGCAAGGGTATTGCAGCAATTTACATCTGGAGTAATCTCAGCTTCCCAATTGTACCATGCATGCGCAATACGTACTAGGTTTTATTTGCAGTTAGTTAATCCAACAGGCTTCACTAAATTGACATGGATACTTCCCACATGGAATGGTAATGCATTTAGAAATGCATTATGAGACATGCATTAGACAATAAATTTTAAAATGTCTGTAGATTGAGAAAAATTTAGTTTTAAACTGTATTGACAAATACATGTACATGTATATTTGAAAATGCATTTTCGAATGCATTTTAAAATGTGTTTTAAGCTGTTTGTAATGCATTATGGAATGCATATTGCAGTGTATTGTGTAATGCACACTCTAATGTAAGCTAAGTTCATTGCATTGAAGAATATATCGTGCAGTGCATATTGTAATGTATTATGTTTGCATTGAAGAATGCATTTTACAATTTATATTCCATGCATTGTAAAATGTCACATGCCTTGCTATATTTCATAATTTCAAGGTTTAAAAAATCCAAATTTTGAATTTTAAAAACATCTAAAATACATTCTGAAAAACATTTAAAATTCAAAACGGCATCAATTTAATTCAATTTAGTGCAGCACACATAAAAGTACAGTGTATGTAGTTTCAAATACATCGTGGAATTCACAAGTCAGTATATTTTATAAGGCATTGTAGAATGCATTAGTGAAATGCATTTTTGTTTACACTACCAAATGTATTTCGTCATGTGATAAAAAAACGACCAATGCATTTGCAATATATCTTGAAATTCGTAATACATTTCACATTGCATTTGATATGCGTTTTCTTTCCATGAGGGATGTATAACTTCACTTCTGACTTCACAGACTTCAATGACTACGGTGGGACATCATTGAGACTTGAAGAACTTCAAGGACTGCCTGACACTACAGACTAATTGTGGGAATTCTGCACTGGAGTTTTAGAAATTCCTTTGATAAACTGCGAAGTTAGGAAATCCTCGGATTCACATTGAAGTCACCCTGAAACCCTTGAAGTCCCATTGAAGTGCCCCTGAAGCCCATGAAATCCATTGAAGTCCTACTGAAGATCTTGAATTCCCATGAACTCCATTGAAGTCCTACTGAAGATCTTGAATTCAAATGAAATCCATTGAAGTCCTACTGAAGATCTTGAATTCAAATGAAATCCATTGAAGCCCTACTGAAGATCTTGAATTCCCATGAAATCCATTGAAGTCCTATAATGAAGATCTTGAAATCCCATGAAATCCATTGAAGTCCTGGAATTACTCTGGCAAAATCCCTGAAGTCCACAGTCTATGAACGAATTCGTGACTTGACTCGCAGCAGTCGCTCAGACTTGAATTGAACTTTAACCACGACAGGCCTTCAATGAGACGTCAAGAATTTCAATGACTTAATAATTCCTGACTTAGCCTAATCCATAGCAGGAATTACATTGACAAGCCTCGAAGTCACACGGTCTTTGAAGCCCCATTGAAGCCCCACTAAATGCCTTTGAAAATCCATGAAGTCCATTGAAGTCCAATTAAGCTGCGAAGACAGGAAGTCCTTAAAGTCCCATTCATGTTCGCACTGAAGCCATTGAAGTCCCATTGCATGATGTACTTGTTCTCAAATTGAAGTCCTATGTAGTCCATGACCATTGAAGTCTCACGTACGTTATAATCATTGAAGCTTTAAAGTTCCACGGTATAGTCATTTAAGTCGACTGTGAACGAGACTGGACTAGCAGCAGTAGCTCGAACTTACAGTGACAGCATTATAGCAGGACTTCAATGAGCTTAAAAACTTTAAGAACTTCTCTACTTAGCCTAATCCATAGTAGGAATTATGCGTCGATTTTTAGGAATTCCATTGACAACCTGCGAAATCATGATACCTGCATTCCCACCAAAGCCCTTGAAGTCCTCATGATGTCCATATGGAAGTCCCACGTACTTTCATAGCGATCTACAAAGCCAAATCATAGTTGCATTGCTCCTAAACCGACAGCTTCACTATTTTAACATGGTTGTGCAATTGCCGTGAATGGAATTTTTTGACGGGAAATGAAGCCAAATAATTTTTTCCCCGTTTTTATGTACAGGTGACAAACGTGAGCAGCAGTTTGATTCCAGAGTTTGGGGTGTTCATGAGCAACTCCAATGGAACTTACTCGTTTACGGTCGGTGCCGCCACCCAACAACGACAGCCGTTCCGGATCGCCCTGAAGCTGAACCGGGACACGGTGGCCACCATGTATGGCAGCCCTAACGACTACCAGCAGGTGGCGCAGTCAGCCGTCTTGGAACTTAAAGATGGCGACTTCGTGTACCCATTTGTAAGTTTGACACTGGAATCATGTGTTTACACGAACGTTGCTCTTCCCGGATTTTTGTCCAAAACCCGATACATCTGGCCTTAATCCAGGGCTCATGCCGTCTGGGAAAGTCAGGGAAATGAAATGTGGTCAAGGAAAGTCGGGGAAATGTTGACATTTTTACCATTAAGTCGGAGAGAAGTCAGGGAAATGAAATGTGGTCAGGGAAATGTTGCGATTTTGACCATTAAGTCAGGAAAAATCAGGGAAATGAAAGTGGTCAGGGAAAGTCAGGGAAATGTTGACATTTTGACCAGAGAAAGTCAGGTGGAAGTCAGGGAAATTCATAATGTCTGTAAATTTGTTGTGGCACAACTATTTTGATTGGTATAAGTATCTCATGAAAATCATTAAAACAGCTGTATTTATGTTCTACTTTTTCTAAAAATTTCGCCTATGGCGTTATCATTATCATTAATGTTTCTTTCGAAAAATTTACCTAAATGCATTATTTTTGTAAAAAAAATTGTTTCGCCTACGTCGTTTCCGTCATTATAAAGAATTTTTTCAACCACTAGTGTTCGCATCGTTATTAATACTAATACACTAAAAAATCCAATATTTATTGTAATTTTTCAAAAATTTCGCATATGACAGTCTCTTAATTATTGATATTCCTTCTTGTATTTCTTAGAAAATTAAGGGCTAATTCCATGTATAATTTCTAAAATTTCCACCGGAAATTTTCCAAAGTGTCTGGAAAACCTTGAAAGTCAGGGAAATTCAATTGAAAATTATGCTAGTCATCCTGCCGGAAAAATACAAAAATATGGTAAAATTATAGTGTTGCAGATAAAGATAATTTTAATTACATGTGGCATTTTTTTTGATAAGTCAGGTAAATTATTCAGATTTGGTCAGGGAAAGTCAGGGAAATTGAGTTGCAACTTTTGGAATCAACCATGAAATCAGGTCCAAAGAAAACTTTACAAAATCCCGAATTTGTTTTCAAAAGTCCCCAGAACAGCCAAAAATTTAAGTTTGTTCTCTCACAATGTCTGTGTTTCCTTCCAGGTGGAAGTTGGAGACATCTTTGAGTCCGCCATCGAGGAAAGGGCCTACACCGTGTTTTCCGGTTTCCGGGTCAGTCCTGTAGGACCCCAAACAAACGCCACCACCCCTGGAAGAGTAGGGTACCGCTTCTTATTTTGTCATTTTCACTACTCAGCGCCATCTATGATCCTTTCTAAACCAACTGTTGTTTGCATTGGATTGACCGTAACATGATGGAACACGTGCAGCCGAATTTGGATATTGTATTATCTAAACCACTTCCTGTAGCATATTGAATTAGGTTGTCCTGAGTTGGCTATTCCAAAAACTGGATCCATTCTAATCTTTAGGCAAATTAACCTTTTTCCATTGGTCCAGAGAGCATCTTTTACAACGTTAACTTGTTGTTTGCAACAATAGCTGAACAATAACTGAACAATAGTTGAACAATAGTTGAACAATAGCTGTTCATTTGGCAGTGTTGTCCATATGGTAATTCGACATGTTGAAATGCTTCCATGATGAAAAGATACATTTAGACAATTTTAGAACACAATAGTACTCATAGGAATTTGGAGAAAACAGTGCTTTCATATGCTAAACCACTTCCTGTTGCACGTTCCATTAGGACGTCCCAAGCTGAAAACATGTTGTTCCAAAAACTGGTTCCATTCTAATCTTTAGACAAATTAACCTTTTTTCCATTGGTCCAAAGAGCATCATTTACAACAAAAGCTGTTATTTACCAGTGTTGTACATATACATGTATGGTAATTTGACATTAGAATATTTGTCATCGAATTCCTGTTCATATTGTTTTCATACAAATGTCGCCATTCTAATGCCCAGCTAGTAACTATTCCAAAAACTGCTCATTGAAATTTGGAGAATACAGTGCTTGCATATTCTAAACCACTTCCTGTTGCACGTTCTATTAGGACGTCCCAAGTTGAAAAAACATGTTCCAAAAACTGGTTCCATTCTAACCTTTAGGTAACCTTTTTCCAAATGTCGCAATTCTAATACTGTATGTCCCTGCTAGTCACTGTTCCAAAAGCTGTTCATTTTGCAGTGTTGTCCATATGGTAATTCGACATGCTAAAATTGCTTCCATGATGAAATCAAGCATTTAGAGACTTTTAGAACATTGCAGTACATATAGAATTCCTGTTCGTATTGTTTTCATTCAAATGTCGTCATTCTAATGTCCAGCTTGAACTGTTCCCAAAACTGTTCGTTTTGCAATATTGTCCAAATGGTAAATCGACATGCTAAATTGTGTTTCATGAGGAAAATATGCATTAGGCAACTTTTTATAACCTTAGCCATCGAATTGCTGTTCGCATTGTTTTCATTCAAATGTCGCCTTTCTAATTTTAAGCTTTTAACTGTTCTAAAAACTATTCTTTTTGCAATGTGGTCCATGTTGTAATTCGACATGATAAAATTCTTTCATGAACATTGTATGTGAAACATTCAAGATTTACAGTCCATCTAATGTTCCAAAACGTTGTCCTGACTTGTATAACATCTGAGTCAAATGTTATCTATATCATTATTTTGACATTTAAAAATCCCTATTTCCATGCAAACTTCCCAACTGCAACATCTTTTTGGCGTCTTCAAAAATGTTTGCAAGTTTGACATCACTCTCTTCAGTCTAATGTTAAAACATTTCTTGTTCCAAGAATTCGTAGAAAATCCCATTTTTCAAAAGGCCTTATTAATTGGCTGTGCATTTCTTTAGAATGGCATCTACCTTTTTCAGAGAGATTTCCAACAAAATCGTTTATTGTTCCAAAACTGGCTTCAATTGTATCATCTTAGAATGTTTCTTCATAATACAGCTCCTTAGACACACTTTTCAAAAGTCCATCATTCCAAAGTTCAGAGAGTTTTAGTCATCTGACAAATCCACATATTTTCCTGAATTTTTCAGGGAACCACTCCAACGACTGTTTCTGCAGGTACCATGACCACAGCGACCACCCGAGGGTCAGCGGCTACAACATCAAGAATGAGTGCCACTACCACAACCCCCAGGGCGGGCACCACAACCACCACCAGGGCTAGCACCACGACTTCTGGAAGGACAGCAACCACGACAACCGCAAGGGCCGGAACAACAACAACCGCAAGGACAGCAACCACAACAACCTCAAGGACTGGGACAACGACAACCGCAAGAACCGGGACAACGCCAACCGCAAGGACAGCAACCACGACAACTGCAAGGTCTGGGACAGCGACAACTGCAAGGACCGGGACTATGACTACGGCAAGAACCGGGACAATGACAACTGCAAGGACCGGGACAACGACAAGGACAGGGACCATGACAACCGCAAGAACAGGAACAACAACAACCGCAAGGACAGGTACCACGACAAGAACAGGGTCAGGAGATCCTAGAAGTACCACTACCCGTAGAGCACGGATTGTGGGGCCCGAAGATGAGAGCCAAGAAGCAGAACCACCAATAGGTGTGCACGAGTTCGTAGAAGAAATTTATGGTAAATATCAGGAAGGTAGGTCTAAACAAGCAGAGCCGTAAGCACCTTTTAATCAAATTTGAAAAATAAAGGCTAGTTTTTAAAAAAAAAATGTCCATCGGCGTTACCATCATTATTCTTAAATCTTAAAAGTTTTACAGAAATACATTTGAATGCATTATTGGTGAATTAATTTTTTTAAAAAAACAACTGGTGTCTTGGGAATCTTGGGAAAGTCAGGAGATTTGTAACTGACTGGAAAACCTTGGAGAATCAGGGTAATTTTGAAAACTTTGCAAAAAGTCAGGGGATTCCCTAACTTTTGACTATAATATCAATCCAGAAGTTATTTTAGATATCGATTAAGATGTGTACTGTGGTTTTTAAGGGAAGTGGTCCTTGGTACAATGAAAGGATGGCCAAGAGAAAGAAAATCCCATGCATCTGAGTCCTAATTAAAAATGCAATTTTTTCGAATTATTTTCCTGACTCCAGACGAAACGGTCCACTTTGGGAGCACAAAACGTTATTTTCTAAAATGTCAAAATGTTTTAAAAAGCGATTTTGTTAGGCCATTGCCTTTAATTTTCGCAGAAAAATCGCGTTCATTCTTGTCAAAAGATGAAATGCATTTTTAGTTTGGTAGAGGGAATTTTTGATATCTGGCAACCTTGACAGGGAAATAGGGATTTTGGCCCCAGCTATCCGGCAACGCTGCCTGAAAAATGGAACAAGTTGAATGTTTAGTCGTGTTCTTTTGGCGATTTCCTGCCTGCTGAAGATGGATTTAATTATTTTAATCGGAAACAATATTATCACGTGGCGGAAAACTAATTGCTTACGTTTTTAGAACGTTTCCCTGCATTCCAAATGACTGAGGAGAAGCAAAAACCGGAATCTTGGGGAAGTCATGAATTGCGCAAAACACATGGTAAGTTCAAGACTATAAAGCCTAAAGATAATTGTCTGTGATATTTTGAACCAAGTACATGTGCGATTGTAATTGCGAACAATAACAACCGTTTAGCGCCGTATAGTCAGATTTTGAGTTGTCCAAACGGCTAGCAATCGGCGAATATGGAAATTGTCATGCAGTTATGGAAGGCCATTGGTCTCACATTCCACTGGGAAAAATTAGACCGTTAGAGAAATTCCGTACGAAATAAAATAAATACGAAAACGAAATCACATTTCATAAGTACATGCCCTTTTTCGTATTTCGTAAAAACAGTTAGGGAAATTCAGCACGAAAATACCCCAAATCAGTAGTAAAGATGTGTGACCATACATATAGGTCTGCTATATCACTATTAGTCCCTATTGGCCCCATTGCCGTGATCACTTAACATTTCGCCGAAAACACATTTTTGGCACAGGAAATGACGTCAAAAGGTAATATTTTGTACGAAATCAGATTTCGTACGATATTTCTCTAACTGTCTACTGACAAAAATTGACTTCGTGGATGAAACTCGAATAAAAAAAATACCCGAAATAACGGATTTCAGGTGTATTCTCTCGAAAACGTTTTCCAGAAATATTAACAACGTAGGCACACTGTCGGCAATTTAATTTTTTTTAACCGATTCACCAACGATGAATAAAGTATAAGATTAATTTGGGATGGCTGACGACAAAATGTTTAGAAAAACGTAATAGCAAATGCTGAATTTTAGGGGAATGGTGGAACCGATTATCAGGCCAATCACTTTTGTGATGATTTTTCAAAATTATAACGATCAAACACGAGATACAAATTTTATACTGAAAAATTCTAGGTTTCAATTCAAAATTCCCGTATAGTTTTCCACGTTTCCCAGGTTGAAAACTAAAAGTCGCTGAGGTTTCAAAGTTTTCCAGGTTGGTAGACACCATGCATACAGATGGCGCTGCATATCGCCGTAGCGCCCCCTGCAATTAGGGGGTCTGGAGTGGTGACCCCTCCCTTCCCATCCTGCTTTCAGGCGTTACGAAGGCGGATTCCTAAAGTGTATTTTCGTGTACCGTTTTTTTTGCCCCCTTTCATTTGGAGCCTCCCGAAAGCGTTTCGTAACCGATTTCACGATAATTATATCGGGATGGGAAGAAGAGACAAAAAACGGCCTATTAGGATTGCTTTTGTTTTTTTTATTTTTAGGCAGACGTTGGCAGCGCCCCCAGGCTCCCCCACCCTCGCAGGGAGTCGCCCACGTCCCGAGTGGTGCGGGGCGGCAGGTTCACCCAGCGCTCCGGGCAAGGTCAGGCCAAAGTCACGTTTCGCAAAGATCGGTCATGAGACTCGTTGGACGCCCTGTACACTTCACATTGCAATGCGCTTGTTCTGAACAGCGTCAATGTTTATGCTGCACATGCGAGGTGTCCGAAAACCTCTTGACCAAAATTACACCCATACCTCGTTATACGGCTTTTCGCTGTAACGTTTTTTTTATTTATGGCAACGTTTCGTTTTACAGTCAAAAAATTCGCTACAACGGTCATTACGGGCCATGGGTCATAGCAAAACGGGGAAACCTGATGTCACATTTGTGCTACTCGAGTAGTTTGAAAGCAAAGACGAGCGATGCGAACAATATGAGGCAATGGAAACAGTATAACACGTTTGTGCGAGTCGCATCGAAAGCCTTGACCACACCTAGGAAACATTTCCTAGAAATATGATTTCTGGAAACAGATTTCCTCAAAATGCTTCCATATTTCTAGCATTTCTAGCGTAGAAACATGTTTAAGGAAACATTTGAAGCATTGACCTCCAATATGTTTCCTTGTTAGAAATGTGGAAACATTTTGAGAAAATCTGTTTCTAAGCTTAGAAACTATGCACATGTATTTCTAGGAAACGTTTCCTAGGGGCGGGCAAGGCTTTAATGTACAGTATGTCTGTCATCATCACAATGTGTAGTTGAGAATGGCCCTGTATTAAAACATCGGTCCAAATTTTGCTGTTTCGCATCTGTTTACCACGATAAACTAAATACCGCGTTCTTCGAATTGATCATGATGAAGAACGCGGGGTTAAAATGCCACGATGAACTTCAAAACTAAACGAAAACATGACGATACAACAGAATTTTGATCCAAATTTTAAATCAGGACCATCCACAACCGCGGGTATACAGTAGTTATGTACAGTAAATCAAGCATATCTTCAGACTCCGATTAAGACTATTCTTCGAGATTGTAATTTGTTCGTTACGTGTACATCGTATACAGGACGTGTACGTGTATTTTTAAAACACGTAATGGAAATACAGCGTTACAATGGTATTGATTTTTTTCTCGTGAATTTGGCACGGATCATGTTGAATTAACACGGGTTTGTACGCTAAAACATGATTCGTTATACAGCATTTCGCTGTACGACTTATTTGCCAAGAACCTATCTAGGCAGTAAAGCGAGGTATGAAAGTGGCACCTTGAGAATTACCAAAAACCTGTCCCAGAGGTACTCTGGAGGGACCTTGTCGGCGCCACAATGGCACAAGTTGCTCGTGGGACCCCAAATTAACCCCGGAAATAAAGGCAACCCCTGATTAGCGACTCATTTTCTCAAGAAAGATGGGCTTTGTCTGATCAATTCACGGCTGTGTACGACCCCCATAGGAAACGGGTCCCCATTCACCTTTAAAGGAATAACTGGCCACCTGTTTAGACCGTTTGTCCAGTGGACGGTCGTGACAGGCGCCCCGAAAGATTACAATTGTTTTCGTTTTCGGCTTAATTGGCACTCTCGATAAAAATGGAGGCAACGTGTACGTTCAGTTTTATGTTTTTGTGGCCAGTCACGATCCCAACCGGACGAATGACCACCGAAAAGTGCAACTTTTCATCGACTGTGACTCAGATAAATTTTGAGGGCAGGCCTAGTGTCAAACAGGGCTACTGACCGAATCTTCAATTAAATTTCCTCGACTTTTCCAGACAGATTTAAACATGTTCAAACACGTTTTGCGGATTTGACATTTTTGCATCAGACAGGGATCAAGTCATCGGTTTATAACCTACAGCTAGGGTTCGCACTCAAATAACATTTTCAACTTCCCTGACTTTTCCAGGTTTTTGGAACAATTTCCCTGAATTTATCAAAAGTTGTCTATTGAAAAGACTGAAGCAAAGTTCACCAATTACTGATAATTTAAGTTAATTTCTCACTTCAAAAAGTGAAAATCTTAAGCGTTCTTTCTCAAATCCGCTATATCATTCTATCACATAATCGTGACTAGATACGCCTTTTTTTGAGCAGCATCACAAACAAATTCAATTCATCATTTTAGATTATGGTAATTTAAGGCTGGCATTATCATCGATCCAAATTTCCCTAACTTTAGCATGGAAATTTGAAATTTTCCTCACTTTTCCAGGTTAATCCACCTTCCCTGACTTTTTCAGGTTAATCCAACTTCCCTGACTTTTCCAGGGCAGTGGGAACCCTGCAGATATATGAATTTCCCTAACTTTCCATACCAAAACAATTTCCCTGACTTTTCCAAGTTTTCCAGACGGCCAGTCACCTAGCCTAACCGTCCGAACAAGGCGCAAGTACTGTATATAAGATTTTGAAAAATCCAAATTTTTGTCACTTTCTGGGTGCACTGCAGACACTCGCTTACACCTCAGGTCAGTTCTCAAGCAGTTTTCGGTTGTGAACCTATGGTCACTCGCCGGACATGACATCATGCTCCAGACTCGTTCGTCCGACTTTCCAGATAACAAACCAGCAAGATTCAGCTATTAAAATCCAGTTTTTGCAGCTTCCATTAGCTCTGACCGACCTGGAGGAGCATCGTTGAAAACCACGTCTTATCCGAAACGAGTTTTCCGTCCCAGAAAACCAGAAAACACGCACGAATAGCCATCTGGAGCCCGTTTGGCATAATTTATGCATACCACTAGGTCGCCTATCATCGACGTCGTCATCACCAACCGCCATGGGATGAGACCATCCCCTCCTAGCCCCTACCGCCACTATCCCTTCCTAACAATTTTTGGTTTCGTGTTATTACTTTTATTATTACCTTTATTATTTGCAACTGGGGCTTAATTCTTAGCCATCCTGTCACACTATAGTGCGCAAAAATTGCAAAAAAATTGGTCCCACCCACTTCAATTTGCCTCCTAAAGGGGGGGAGGGTCACGAACCCCACCACTAACCAACCTCTACCTGTTGCACGTTTCCTAGGTATTGTTTGCTATGAGCTAAGCCGCCAGTAATGACAAGTCATACACGTAATTACACCATTATTTACGACGCTCGAATCCTCAAACACCATCTTGGCTATTTAAAAATTGTGTTATTTTGGCTTTCGTAAGCGCGAGTTAAAGGATAAATAATATTGTCAGTATCGACAAAACTTCACCGTGCAATATTGAAAACGCACCATAGCTAACACGCGATAATTGAAAAAAATTGAAAAACTAGGTTGTAAAACAAGATTTTTGTTCGGTATATCCTAGGTTGTGTATTTCCCACTCGGCAATGGAAAACGAGATTAACACCTTTGTTAATCATCGCGTTTTAGGTTTGGTGTGTCTTCAGTATTAGAACAGCTCTGATATGGAGAATAGAACATTAAACCATCAATACCGCGTAGGCCTAATTACCCGATCACTAGTACTGTCGGTTTGTTTAAACTGTTAGTAGGCCTAATAATGCCATTGTTTGTTTGTTTGTTTGTGGAATTTTTAACGTTGGCCTATTTTCGCGCCTATTCCCTGACTTTCAGTCCATGACATTTCCAATTTCCCTTATATAGGCCTACATCAGCCGGGCACACAGGCATATCCAAACTGCAGATCTGGACAACAGGCCAGATTTACAAATCTGATAATAATACAGATCAGGTCTCAAAAGCCAAATCTGTTGTTGCCCACTAACACAACAAATTTAAACTCATGCATGGACTTTCATGATCTGATCATTTGGCAGGCCAAATCTGCTTGCTAGTGGTTACCATTTTGGAATTTTAATCCGAAATATCTGATATGTACAGTGGCTCCAAAAAGTATTGGCAATAGCTATTTTATATCAATAACGCTGAAAACAACTGAA
>JAQGAF010004824.1:0-13381 GCA_034687865.1 Kryphioiulus occultus
CAAGTTTGATCCGTTTGGTTCATAAACATTTGTGATTGCCTAGAACTTTCCTAGCTGCGACTCGGCGTACTAAAATTATGCGTTATTGGTAAGGGGCCGTGCATATATTACGTAACGCAATTTTTGCCCTTTTTAGAGACCCACACACCCCCTGTAACACTTTTCAGACTACCCACCCCTAATGTTACGTAACACATTGTACAAAATTTTTATTTTCACCCATGGATTTCATATGTAACTTACTTGTAGGTTATACAGGACCTAGTGTACCATTTGTTATTGATTCTGCAATATGTTACTGATGACAATGTTTTTGGTTCAGACATACATCACCAATCCATTGCAATGCTGAACTGCGGAGCTCGATTAGAATATAGTTAATTTTGTACATCAGCTAATGCTGTTGTCTATAGTTGCAACACTGCGGTATAATTTTCAAGATATCCTGGTCCTTGAAAATGTTACGTAATGTATGGTGAAAAACCCATGGACCGGCCCCTAATAACAGTTCGTAACACTGTCACAAGGACACACCCACCCCCTAGTGCGTTACGTAACATTTGCACGGCACCTAATCATGGATTTGAACATTAAAAATTACCAAGAGAATTGTTGTGTCGCGACCCCAAAGTATATTAATATTTTTGTAAACATGTGTTTAATCTTTATTATTATATTTCAGGTTTTAGATGGCCTTCAAAAACGGGATTTTGAATTATCAGATTGGAAAAAATTGGAAGTAAATCCAAAAATTGCTGATAATTCTGCTGTTGACTGGTAAGACTTCCTGATAGTTTGCCAGTATAATTCATAGACATATATTTTGCTGTTCGAGAATATTACTTGAAATGTTGTAGTGTTTCTCCCTAGGATATTTTTTGTGGATTTGCTGAATTTCAGTTTCTGGGCAGATGGCAATGGACAATATAGTGTGACATTCAACAATAAACCGTATACTGGTTACTTTAGCTTGTGCGCTGCTGTTCAGAAAGCGATCGCTGTATGCTTTAATTTTACGCATAATCTGACATGTGGTCTTGCTTTAATTGTCTAGAATTTTACAGTATTGTTTATATAATTTCTGACTGCTTTTCCAGAATGGAATTCCAATAACTGATCCTCATTATTATGCTACTGTTTCCAAAGAACAGCTGAAGGAAATCTTACGTTCAGATTCTGGAGCAGATGTTCCTCTACTTGAAGAGCGACATCATGCTTTGATGGAATCAGGCCAAATTCTTATAAATGTCAGTCGAATGTAATGTTGTTGATATGATTGAATGAGTTCAATTTTGAAAATGATACATATTCATTCACACAATGGTGTTTTCTGTCCAGTAGCAAGACTTGTAGGTTTAATTAGTCAAGTGATATATGTCATAGGTCTATATTCAGCAGGCCTACATGTGATTTACGTGTATGCAACGTTTCGTGTCATACATTATTGAATACCATGGTACATTTTTGTTCCAATTTTAGAAATTTAATGGATCATTTGTAAACTGCTTAAAACTCTGCAAAGGAAGTGCGCAGGTTTTATTGAAGTTGATTGTCGAAAACTTTCCATCGTTCAGGGATGAAGCAGTGTATGCTGGAAAGAGAGGTACTGAGATGTCTCTCAATCTTATTCATTTAAGCATGCTAGTCCATGCATCGGATTAAAAATTATTTTAAACTGGTTATAAGAGAATTGCAGCAACTCATGATTGAAATTAAATTGATTTTATGAGGAGCTAAGGACCAGTGTTGCCCAACAACAGTAGCAAATCCATTCAAACCATTTCTGCCTTACAGTTGCCTTTTACAAACGTGCGCAAATCTTGATTGCTGACATATGGGCCTGTTTTGAAAACAAGGATCTTGGAACCTTTACTGACATTGATACTGTCACCATGTTTGCCGATTACAGGTTAGAAAATTGACGAAGCATTTTCCAGTTGCGCCCCCGTGTTCATTTGATTACTTGGATCACTTTCATTTTGTAGAGTACCACAAGTGCTGGCTTATTTTGGCGCATTGCAATATTCGGAAAAGTTGCTGAATATGTTACGCCAAGGTAGATATGCAAAATGTGCTTGTCTCTTGAATCAAGAAATTTATTTAATGCTATTGCTTCTGCCATTAATTCTAATAACCAACCACCCAAACCTTGCACATCAGTTTTACCAGTTTAACCAGTCATATTATTACCGGGTCAATATTAAATTAAATAACTTTTGGTCGTTACAACACGTAATGGTTGTCATTTCTTGACAATGTATGTTAAGATTGTTAGCGAGGTTTTGCAAACAAGAATGCCTACACTTGAAATTCCAATTATAATTTCGGTTTGTTTTCCAGAAACACTTATGGTTAATGGATCTACTGAAGAAGTGGAGATTCGAGGATGCTCAATTTGGGCGGTTGAGGTAAAATGATTATTTTCATTTTTAAATTTTCAATGAAAGTAAGAATTGGGTGTACTAGTTTGTAAGTTCTCTCTTTTATAGTTAATTAAGAAGCATATAGAGAAACTCATAACGGAGCACCCAGACTTGTCACCTAACCTTTCAGTAAACAGCAGTATGATAGATTTCTTTTTATGGGAATATCGCCGCAAACATGCTGCAAAAATTGAGGAAATTCCGTTTCATCGCGTGAGGTGTATTTACTACTAGACAGCATTTTAACATCAGTCTTAAGAGTTTCAGACGGAACTTCTGAATGCTTTATATAAGGGCAAATGTAAGAAAATGTTACTATTATGAATGTGGTTCCTCTTCATGCCTGTTGGCCAAATTAGGATCGCCTGCCCACTGCTCCCTTATAGGTGCGAAAATTCGGTAAACAAGCAAAAATTAGCTCGAAACCTTTTAAAAGATGGAAATGATTTCTTTCATTGTAGTAGTTCTGTGCGCCTCAAATGTTCACTACGAGAGCCAATCAACAACCATTGTTTTATGAAATAACGATTTGTGAATGTTGTTGAATAACTGAAATAAATTTAATTGCAGTTATTTACTACAATGCAACGAACATTTGCAAAAAAAACAGGAAATAGTAAACAAGTGCCAACCACAGATTATCTTGTAAAACGTGTTTGGCTTTGCAGTTAACATTATGCTTACTTAATTAAGCAAACGTAATTTTAAATTGATAATATATAGTCAACGATGGTTTATATACAACGAAATAGAGTAGGTGATGGAAAGTGGGATTAGTTCCTCCCACAAACATTATTTCAGCTTTTTAAGGGAAAACAATTCAACTAAATATAGATACACACGAGAGCATAAGTACGTTTAAAAATAAGTCAAACTGAACATTAACTTAAATCTGGTACGCCAACTTTCATTTCACCACAGTGCACAAATAGGCTACCTAACTTTAGTTTTACAGTAAAACAAGAAGTGTGCTTAACAATTTGCAATATTTCAGCTCGGCAGCTTTGCAAATATAGCTGTTGACTATAATTCATAAACGAATTCTATATTTGAATTTTTGAAATTCTTTTCGATATACTCGTCCATTTTCTTGTTCATGTTTTCGTCAAAATAATTCTTCCAGTCACCGACTTTTCCTGAAAAATTATACATCTCATTTAGTTTATTGGCATCATAATATCTCTATAAAAAGGACACATTATGAAATAGACTAATTGATGAAAAGCTTGATGTAATTTCATGTAACTTTTAATATGATTCGTAAAACATTAAAAACTGATAATAGCCTTATGTATTTTAAATTCTACTTACACGAATGCCTTTTGCCTGTTTTAAAATTTTTGAAACAGCTTTGGAATCTTCGAGTATGTCACATTTTACAGTACTTTCACATCAAGCTTAGTATTATGCATGTAAATGTTTTATCAAGTCTGACTGGCTGCTTACCTTTTCTCATAAACTCAGAGGTTTCTTTACTTGCAAAGCCATTGTCTTTCCATTGTGAAAAGTTCACCTTTGAATTTGATGACATTGTTTGAAAACTGCAGTGATGAGCGATCTGCTGAATGGTGGCTTCTGATAATGATTTTTCCAAGAAGGCTGCGATTTTCTCAAGGCATTGGATTATATCCTGTGAATATAAGGCAGCTGTTCAGTATTTAATTTTAACACATTAATTTTTCTTTTGAATTATGGTACCTTTGTCAGTTCTTCATAAGTAAGAAACAGGATATTTTCTTCATCTTTCACCTTCCAGAACTCCAATACATTCCTCGCAAAGGGTGCATAGGCGACTGTTATAAAATGAGAAGCAGTTTTAATTTGTGAAATTAGGCATTGATAAGTTTCTGATACTGATCGACATTTGAGCTTACTTTTATCACTTAAAAAGTTATCCACGAACTCGTTTAGAGTGCCTTTGTACTGAAGTAATTTGATCATTTTATAAAAGTGCCACATTGATACAACTGTGTCTTTGGGATTTCTTGTAACATATATTATCTACAACAAAATAAATATTTTCAATGCTTAGAGTAAATTACGTAATCATCTAATGGGTATAATGAGCAAAACTATAACATAAATATTAAAATCGCAGCTAGTAGCTACGTTCTATGTATTTTGCCCATTTATTTTGTAGCCTACTTAACTGTAACTGTTTTGAGTTTGTTTACTGGTGAATTTGATATGATATTTTTAGTTGTAGTAGATTTGGATGTTGTTTACCAAAATTTTTTTATTAATTGATAACGAAATAGATATGCTGCGCATATCCTACTCAACATTTACTCAAACTCACCTTGCATTTTTTGTCCTTAACGCTTTGTGGTAATAAGGAATATGGTAAATGTGATTTCAAAAACCTGGGCCGACTTCCTTCTTTGGCCTTGTTGTCAATATCTGTTAACTCCAACAATGGGAAACGTTTTTCAAGATTCGTGGATTTAGCTTTTTTGAAATCTCCGTTTGTTCCAATAAGGTATACTGCTTCTTGAACCCATGTTGTACCTGATTTTCATTATTTGAAATAGACCAAGGAAGTTATAAATATTGTCAGTACCATACGCGTTCCCTTATTAATTAGCAACGAGAACAGATATTTTTGCGAATTTAGGGAAAGTTTAAAAATTGTATATATTTTCAGACTAGGCAAAGATAATCGTTTTGCAAATCGTAATATGTAACTTACCAGTTTTGGGAAAAGAAACAACAAATACATCACTGCTTCTGGCTTGAAAAAACTGACTTTCGTAAAACCCTCTCAGCATTAGTTGTTGAAGTACACAACCCTGAACATTGAAAAACTTGCACAACTTGGGAAATAATACTGGCAGTTGAAAGTCCAACGGTTTAGCTTTTGCTAGATATTCTTTATACTCCTCAGGATGATCCTCCCTCAAGAACTTGAGCTGAATTTAGAAAAAATGAGTATGGATTAGTTTGATAATGACAATTCATGTTTTAATGGCATTACATTGCTATCGTCTTACCTCTCGAAATACCTTTGACAAGTCCATTAATTTGTTTGTGTGTTACTGGTGAGATTTTCGTTTTTTTTTGTATTGAAGACAATTGATCCTTTCGAGCTTTATAACTGAAAATACACAAATATGGGATTGATTACGTGTATCTGTGTAAAATTCGTTGGGATATTTAGAATAAGAATTTTTTTTGTAAAATATATTGGAAAATACACAGTATGCATGTACTGTATATCTAAAATATGTTGGCGAATTTTATTATTCAAGAATATTATATGTTCAGAACGTTTTGGAAAATATTGGGATTTTGATAAATGTTCATAAACTTGGATACAATTCTGAATCTGGAATATTTTTTAAATCTCCTAGAACGTTCAAACACAATTTGAAAATGATGAACACTTTACACAATCTAAATCTACCTGGCAAGTTAGTGACAGTGTGGCATAACCTGATGTCACAAAAAGGTCAAGATTTATATTATGTATGCGTGCACTACACTGTTGACAAATCTTCAAAACATTCGTACCCTTTGGGACAAAACCCATTTTATACACCGTTAATGAAGTATTGAAGTTCAGCGTTAACGAACTTAAGATAGGAAGCAACTCGTATCGTAACATATTCTGGGTCGTATTAGAATACGTGTCTTGTTTGTTCGATCCATTTTGGTATTTGCTTGCACTTCATCAAGACTTCTGTCGAGCAAATCGCACCTGAATAAATGCATGTCCGCACATAAGTGTCATGTATCTATTAACCTGCATTTTGGGGAATACGTCACTGGATTTTTAATTTTAAGTTTTCTTCTTTGATATTAGCAGGTGTCCAGGGTGTTGTTAAGAGTTATAAAGCTTGTCAACATTGTGAGAGACATGCTTGGAAATCATGTGTTTTAAAAAAAAAAATTAAACCTAATTACTCGATAGAAAAATTCTATCAGATTTGCATATTCTATTCTAGAGTATTCTATTAGATGTGCACTGACTTTTTGCTGAATCCAATTTTTTGAAGTTTTTTAAGTTTACATTTTGAATCCTTACCTTGATAATCACCTATCCTGCTAGGCAAAGCAAGGATTAAAAATGTATATTTAAAAGTTAAATTAAATGTGAAACGTGGATTACATTATTGCACATTTTCAAGCATAGAAAAAATGCCAGGATGGTTAATGTTGTACTTTTCATGCATTATTGTTTATTTTTTTTTAATAACATTACTTACGGCATGAAATTAATTGTTATAGACAGTAAGACAGACCAAATTTGAAGACGACTGCTGTATTTCCAAAATGACGCAATAAGTCTCTAACGTGTTAGCCTGCAATAATATCCATTTGTACTTGTACGAGTATCATAAACAACGTCATTCACTAATTACACACATGTGTACATCTTGTGGCTATCATTGCGATATAGATTGCAAATGTGGCCTTCGTGACTTAGACATAATAGCTTGCTTTCTATTGTACTTTTTGCCAATAAGATGTAAAAAATGCAGATAAAAGATTCTGCAAGAAAGTAAAAAAAGTATGATGACTAGTTTTTCCACTTGCTATTCATACTACAGCACATTACTTTTGGGGAATTCTTGACGATAACCCATATTACATGTACATGTAGATATATTAGAATATACAGTGTATTTGATACAAACACTGCCCACGTGTTATGCACTCACTCTCACATCTACCTAGTTGCTAGCACAAATGTGTACGTAATTTTCACAATGTACAATGAACAGTATGCGACAAAACATTACTTTTGGTGGTGAATGTCGTCCAAAATCCTAGCTTTCTCGAGTAGTTTACGATATACCGTAGCTTTTTCTCATCTCACGCAATCAGATCAGGAATAAGGAATTGAAATTACAAATTCTATACTTACAGAAGAAAGAAATTGTATTCATATTTGGAGAAAAACTGCTCATAAGTTTAACTTGAACTTTTGAAGAAAAAATAGCTTTTTCAAGTTTCAGTAAAAAATTTATCTGAAGTAATCATCGTAATCCTAAAATGACTTTGTAATTTGTTATTATCAAGTGCTGAAGGTGAAACTCGGTGTCAGCTGCATTTTTTAAAAAAAAATATATTTACGAAATCGATATATCAATAGTTGATTCGTTTGCGAAATCAGCTGATAAGAATTATTGGTTCACATAGCCTGATAAAATAAAATAGTTGATGCACTACGTTTGCTGTTTGACGAAATGTTGGTGATGACGTGTGCACACACCCTGACCAGCGTATAATACTGGTTATTATTAGTTTCAAATAAAAACCTCTACGATTGATTTAAACAATGTTGTTCACAAATAAATTTAAAAAGTAGTTTTCCAAAAAATTACAAAAAGTGTATTTCCGCATGGAAAATGATTCGTTTACGAATTTTTTTTTGAAATTTTGCCAATTAAGTTTTGGCTTTCAAATTGAAAAAAAATATTACTACTTTATCAATCGAATACGACGTGAGGAAAAATGAAATTGTCTGGTATAATCATATATTAAAAAACAAACTAATCGGTTGCTTAATTGACACAGCTTAAATAGGTGCATGTCTGCCTCAATATATGGGCTCAAATTTATTGATTGTTGTCATACGTGCCGCAAATCTGTTTGTTCAAATTATTTTTGTTTGATTTTACCTAGAGATTGCAAAGCAACTCAATTGTTTATTAGATATTTTCAAGGATGTCTGCCTGTCAAGGCATTTTATCTAACATCAGTCAAATTTGGAATCATATGAATTGAATTTACCATGCAACTTCAACTAATGAATATGGATTGCTGACAAAAATTCCCAATTTTACTCGCCTTGGAATGACTTGCCATGGTTTCATTACATTGTCTTTTATATGTATCCTTTTGGTATACGAATACTTCACATTTTGATAATTGATAACTTTATTGAAACCTGGTTGTTCTATGATCAAGACAACTTGTGAAGTTGCAAGCCATTAGCGTTACAAAGCTCATTGTCATAACTATAATATGAAAAATAGACAAGCTATAATGTATATATTGTTCTATTAATATACTGTATCGATGTGGAATCCAGGTGCATTTTTTGATTATAGCGCAATGCTGACATCCTTATTCCTTATCGATCAGATAGATATTTTACCACGTAAAATGACATCAAGTCATCATTGCTAATGTTCTTAGCAGTAACCGTTACATCATAGTATAACGTAATGTCTGGGACCCTTGGGTTTTCATCGTGAATTTCCTAGTTGGTGTTGTAAATGTTACCACAACCAAAAATGTTTTACTACATGTATGTATTTCAGTGATTTTTGACCTCTTTAACTTGCCAAGGATGAGGGTAACTAACGTGACTTTGCAGGAAATAAGTCAAATAACACAACATGTACTATATGCGTGACGTATGTGATATGACAAAGCCACAGGGGTGCTGCATAGGTGGTGACAAGTGCAAATCGATAACAAACGATAGCGGAAAATAAGGTGACGTTTGTCTTCTGTCAATAAAGTGCTTGCAGGTATGGTCCAAAGAACATCGCAGATTAAGCATTTCAAAATCAGTGATAAGATTACGGCGAATTAGCACAGTCCCATTAGTCACGCATATATAGGGTAACCTTTAAAACATTTGTGTCACTGGGTTGGCTTTTTGATTGCACCCCACAATAAATTATTCCAAAATTAATGTTTGGGATGAATTTCAATGCATGCAAACAAGGGCGCAATTACAAGAATTACAGAAGCGGAAATGAACTTAAATCCTGTTGTGTTAAAATGAATTGTAATTATAGAAATATGTAATTGTAATTACGAAAATAATGCGTGATCTAACCAATTTGAAAGTTAAAGAGCTTCAGCATTTACCTCTTTGGGTCCTATCGGCAGAATTGCCATTCCATGAAATAATTATTGGTAACCAGGACAGAATTGATGCATTGGGAATTATTCTACCGCATTTGATCATACATGTATTGGTGAAAAAGCCACCAATGAGAATTCAGCCTTCGTGTTATGCTTTGATGCCAATCAATTACTGACACTATACACGTTGGTCAATATTGACGTAGGGGTAATGATTCAACTGCATTTAATCAGTAACAGATCAGATTTGCTAATTGAGGTAAAATCGAGAAATAACACCGCTGTGTTTGCTTATTGCTGCCATGCTCGATACTAACTTTGTTTGCTTGGTTAGGATTTCATGCCTTCGTTTCATCAGGGAGTCTTTTACAATGAATGGATGATACATGTATTAGATTTGACTATTAGGCTTCTTGTTGTGTATTATAAAGATATGTGCACGCCTCTCAAAAGTGGGCGTCTCCTAACACCTCAAAGGCTTTGCGGGACAGAATGCAAATTTAACCTAACCTCACCTAATCTAATCTAGCTTAACCTAGCTTAATGTATGCGGTCTATCGGTTATTGGTGAGGTTACTCAAGTTAGATTAGGTTATGTTATGTTAGGGAAAACAGAATAATTTGTAAGTTGTCCAGCCAAGCTTACCTGCTGTTATGGGAAGCCCAATTTGTAGGAAGTTGTGCACATATCTTACTAATACCAGAGACCCGTTTAGAAAACACTGCCTAGAATACCCATGCGTGAAAACATACACGTCGAAACGCAGTTTCGTAACGTGCTAGGAAATAACTTCCGCAAATGTTCGTGAAAATATCAGATAAATTTTCGTAAATTTTGAAGTTGTGTTGCCAATGTTGGCAAAATGTACCCAAAATCACTAAAGTGGAATTTTGGAAACTAAAGTTTAATCGTAAATTTTAGCAAAAGGCTCAATATCTATATTATAACGTACCTCGTATGTTGTCAGTTTACTTTTTCCACTGGCACCGCTTATCAGTAAGTCCTTTCGGTGTGGATCGTTTCATATGAAACCAATTGGCAGAATGTTCTCGCCACAGACAATGGAATATGTACCACAATCTTATGACTATACACTCCTATAAACGCATCACATGTACTTGTACATTCAAACGAAATCCTTGATAAAAGATAAGGCAGGTTTCCTGGGAGCTTTTTGTGTACCTAAGATAGTCACCACATGCACTGCATTTATCAGATCACGACGTACTTACCATCATTTCAAAGTGGTTACCTTCACAGACGAGCGTTCCGGTTGAAGCCTTTTGTCATAAGTTCAAATTACTTGGCAGTTGCGTGCTATGTAGGACAGCACGGTCTTTTATGCGCAGATGACTTGTTTTTATGTTGGCAAATTTCACAAAACTTTTCGGTAAATATTTGGTTGAGGGCATGCCATGTTTAGTTTCCCCTAACCCAGCAATGCTCCGTGTCACATTTTGTTTTTTGAATTTTATTCAAATTCTTCCTATAGAGTAACCAAAACCCGAATGTGGAAGAGTGACTCCGTCTTCAGTAACACCATTTTAGGTCTTTTGTTGTTTTTCTTTCTGGAGATCCAAAGTGTAATGGTTCTTGGTAGCAGAATTAATTCCGGAAAGATATTCTTAAAAATGTAGATTCAAAACGGTGATATTTGAATAGGTAAACATGTTCAATAAGGTCAACATTGAAGGCGGAAGGATATGGCCGATCAGGCGATCATGCCATCAGGATCTTTTCTTGAATTAACTTGATCCGTAAGAAGATTGTTATCGTGTGATTAAATTTTTCAATGGTTGTAAAATCTGTCAGACCACGTCACAATTACAGGATAAACTGATATCTAAGTACATGTACTGACATTTGTGTTAAAAATAACACATCTCAACGTTGGTGAATGGATTTTCCAAGTGTTTATATTGAATTTTTCCTGAAATGGAGAACCTCGGCTTTCTTATTTCCAGCAGCAATTAAAGATGGACAAATTTACCGTTCTCAACATCCACTGGAAATTAGTCGTACTATCATTTACGCTCAGACACAATGACGGGAGAAATATTTGGAAAAACCAAAATTGTAACCAATGACTGATTCTTATTAAGCATACTAAAGTGTTTTTCATCCAGCATGTTTCATTACGCAAATACTCGCCTTATTGTAGGCAGTAAATAATCCTTGCAAGAATTCAAGAGCATAACCAGTACACTTGCGTGCAAAAAAATCGACTCGCCTGTATGAATAGAGTAAAAATGTGTTTTTTTCTCAGAAACCAAATGTCCTATATAAAATCGGAAAAAGCGTTTTGTAGGCAATTTATTCCTCTTTATAATTCGTCTAATTTGCATACAATTCCTTATGCATATTTGAGGCGCAAAATGTCGAACTTAAAGCAACCCAAATTTACATTATTTATGACATAATATTCTTGTACCCCAGTGGCTATAAAAGTGTTTCGGAATGCAATTTGATTATCAGAGCTTAATGAACAAACATCCAGACATATTGTTAATTAATGGTTTCTCGATAAAACGACAACTACACCAGAAGTAGGTATTGCCGTTGCAGGCTATTCTACAGAGAAACTCAGCAGAAATCCTTTTCACACTGGGCGAATTATAAGAGGAATAAATTGTCTACAAAATACATTTTTTTACTCGATTCTTGCAGGTGAGCCGATTTTTTTGCACGTAAGTGATGTTTGAATTTACCCGCCATTTGAAACAAAATGGCGATTACGATATCAGACACGATTTCGAATTCGAGGTTTAGGTAAGTGGCGCCATCTAGTGAGAAAATCGATGGCATTTCAGTACATCGAATGAAGATGGCGTCCTCCGCAGCTTAGCGATTTTTCTCAGCAATCGATTTTGTTCCTGTACGTATCCAGCACGAAATCAATTGTTAATTACGATTAGCAAGCTACATGTTAATATAATACAATATTAGTAATTTTCCTTCGCTGAAAGCAGACATTGGCTTTTGTATTCAACTAGGAAGACTTTCTGAATATCCGAATTCGTCTCTTAGTACCCTCTGCTCCCTCTGGAACTTCAGGTTGTTGTTTTTTGCCAGAACTGATAGAAGACAATTTTATTCCGTGAAGAAGTGACGTCCAACGTTTCGCTTCCGAAATGGCAAGTATAATTATTGTATGTCAAGTGTTAAAGAAGAAGTTAAAGCTGTGAATAATTCTCGTGGACCTGCAGTACGCCTACTGACGTGGCCAGGGCCCTATTCCACAAAGGTATGGCATGGCGTTGTACTTGCATAGATGTATGGAGAATAATCCATACCACTAATGGTATAGTAATGGCATAATCACAAATGGTATAGTACGAGGATTCCACATGCTAGTGTCATGTCCATTATATCAGCGACTCGATCGAGGTACATGTATCATGGTTATGTAATTGGGAATTTCGCGTATGGTTTATCAATTACTATCTCAGTGACGTACCTTTCAGTTCCTCACTGCCATGTCAGTCACAAATGTCAGTACAGGATTCCACATGCTAGTGTGTCCTGTGCATTGTATCAGTGACCCAAGGTATATGTATCACCCTGGTGAAAAAACCAATAGACTTTTCTATTGGTGAATCCCAATTGTTCTGTATGGATATTTGGAACATATTGACATCTATTGGCCAATAAGAATTATTGGTCTGTATTGTTATTTGTTGACTAATGGCAGCTATTGATTTCTATTGTTATTCATTGTTATTGATTTCTATTGATATAATTTGGCTATTGTTTTCCAATGATTTCTATTGCTGGAATTTATAAAAGCAAATTCTGTAATATGCAACGTGAAAATAGCAGATACAAATATAACTTTCAATGAAAAATATCAAACTGTTTATTCAGTACTGGTATTGACTGGCAATTTGACAGATTTATTTAAAGTCGCAATTTTCTCTGCAAGCACTGCATTGACTTTGTTGACCTTTTTCTTGATGTCCTCTTTCGATGCCCCCTCTCTCGACAGCTTTTCTTCCAGTTTATCTAAAAAAAATTAATTTTATTTTAAAATGCACAGAATGTACATCTGTTTATGCAAAAGTGTATGTTGATCAATTTTGATGATCAAAATTTGTTTATATCAGAAATGCCTAACAGAATTCAACTTCTTGAT
>JAQGAF010004825.1:0-13380 GCA_034687865.1 Kryphioiulus occultus
ATTCTCGCCCTTTTACGGGAGATCCTCATAACCAAACACTTCTCCTTGTTGAGTTTGAGCTGCCACGTTTTACACCAATCTGATAAGATGTCGAGGTTCCTTTGCAACCTGAATGGATCCTCAACTCTTACCTCATCATACAGTGCGGTATCGTCAGCAAATAATTTAGAGTTGCAGGAAAGTATATTAGGCAGGTCATTAATGAACAACTGGAACAGAAGAGGACCTAAAACACTACCTTGACTCATATTTTAATTTTTCCATGTTAAAACAATGTATCTTAAAGATTAAACCTGTTTCACATTTCTGCTGAAGTCAGTATTAGTAAAAATAAGGAAATGCCATCAACGAAATTTCTTTAAAAAACATGATGTAAAATTGGTGGCTTTTAGTCAACATTACCATATAAACAGCTCAATGATGGATTTTACGATGAACATATCTTTTTAAAGCAACCGGAAATGATAGATTTTAGATATATTTTCCTTGAAATGTTTTTTTTTGGATATTAACATAATAACAAAATTTGAGGTATTTTTATAGACTATATGTAAATCACCAATAATGCAATTCTATGCAATTTTGAAAATTTTCCCAGAATTATTGTTACATAAACGTTTTTGTTCCAGTTATTCTGTGAAATACGAGCAAAACGCCAGTAGTCTAGGTGATAGGCTTACTTGATGGATGGTATATCATTTGGCTGGGCAAGATACAATTACATTTAACAATATTATGCCAGAGTGCTCTTCTGAAGCTTTTATAATCAGATCATGCATATTAAACATGTATTTCTTGCCGGTTCATAAGCTGAGGAATGGAGCAAAAAGATCTTTGATAGGGGTATACAGACTTCCCAACTTTAATGGAGTCGTTTCTTAATAAGCTTTCAGGGTCCCCAAAGGCATTTAATGGCCTCACATCCTCTTGGTGTTTCCAATTCCTTGGCTCATTCTTGGGATGAAAACAGGGTCGGGATAGTTCCATCAATAGCAATTTACCAAAATAAGATAATGGATAAAAATAAGGATGCATGCCATATAAACTCCAATTTCGTAATATTGATCATATACTCTAGGCCCTGTTAGGCCGAAGAAAGACATAAAAACGTGACAGTATTACGTCTTGGATGAGGAGTTTGCGACAACAACACGTCTTATCAAGAGCTGATACAGCTCAAAAACATTTTAATAAGCCAAATTGCAAAAAACAAGCTAACTTATGTAAAAACTGCATATCAAGTACTGTTAAATTAATCCTTATCTTCAAATCCAGATTGCACTTACACTTAATTTGAAGCATATTACGCAATTTTAATCAAAGTTGATGAGGAGATAATTGTTGATGTCTACTTGCACATAATTTCTTGGTATTAAATATCAAAGTAAAGTATAATGCAATACATTAAATCCCTCAGAGACATGTAACATGAGGGATCAAATGCTCTCAATAATTAACACCATTCTCTACTGTATGAGGTTATGAACATGATATGCTGACAGTGAAAGACATCAGTTCCAAATATGAAATGTGATTACAATTAATTTATTCTTGTTATTATTATTATTATTATTATTATTACGTAATGTTTGTAATTAATTGCATTTGGTACTGGAGAACAAGCAATACGTTTCTGTACTGCCAGAGATATGAGAGATATGGTATTTACAGAACACCACAGATATTTTAGAATAAATTAATCATGACGTATTTTTTATTCATGTATGTTGGACAATGTTGGACAAACAGCCAATATGATTCGAGGCTTACAAGTACGTATGTTAGCAAATGGCCTGGTACTAATCTACAAGAACAACGGTTGTGACAAAGGCATGTATTCTATTTTCTCTCTAAGCAACGTCAAGTTGGTTTCTACAGCGCCAAAAGATGAAAAAAAATTTAATTTGCATAATTAAGAGAGGGAGGGTGATGGTGTTATTCTTCCCAATTATACGTGATCTCTGGATTCTCTGCTCTATGACAAATTAAACAAGTCAGATGAATATGAGGTGCACAATTGTAATTGCAGAATTCTATGAAATGGGGATTTGTTTAACTCTCCCTAACTTCACTGTTTCAGTCAAAACCAGTGTGCTTTCATGAGTGATGCAACAATGGTACAAACGAAGGATTTGATGCGCATGTTAACTTTCAATACTTAAACGATGGATGAACTTCAGTGTAGTCCATGCTTCAAGTGTGCATTTCAGTGATTGTCTGAAATATACATTAACTTAACCGATACATACTTTAAAGATGCACCTTAATTTTAATCAGATAGGTTAAACACAAAAACAAAAAATAAGGATAAATTGTCAGCTAACACAGGTGTTATTCCTGTGTTGGTGTATTAGACATACACCACATTAGAATAACATCTGTTTTAGCTGTCTGGATTTATCCACATTTTATTTTTTTTGTATTTAACTTATTTGATTTAGTTGCCCCAAACCGCCAGGCAATCGCTGCCGGCATACGAGCCGTTAGGAAAAGCCCACTTTTTCATAGTGTGCATGCAGGAGCAGAAGCTATACCGAAGTATACCCCAAATTATTATTGTTATTATTTGAAAAATCATTTACTATACTATATACAGTGTAGACATGTACTGAATACAGGTACGAATTTCACCTCGCACACTAACGGTCAAAGAAGTAGGTCCATCGCCAAACAAGCAGATATGATATGAAAGTAATCTAAACAGAAGAAGTACAATCGATGGCAAGAAAAGCAATTTCTCCCTTTAATGCAAGTGATGGGGGTCGTCTTCCTTCTTCACTAGCACTTCTCTGTTTCTCACAATCTATTTTTGTGTGCGCTGTTATAGAGAAGTGTATCCTATAGATTATCGTGTTCATTCAACTAGCACTTTGCAAGACAAACCCCTAGACGTTTAAAACAGCTGAAAGGGCCTCAATCCCGTGGCACATTGCTCCAAGTTCTTCATCGACAACAACCACTTGATGGGTTTTTTTTCTACAGAACGAAAATGCGCTGTGTGAGTGTCAATGGTGTCATAGGAATTTTTTTTGCTCGTGGAGACTCACACCGCCCAAACCGTCCAATTCTCTTCTCATCGACTTTTTATTTGGAAGCAAACAAAAATAAACCTCGAAGTTTATGGCGTGATCACACATTTGCAACTAGACACACCTACAATTGCACCCCTTAATGTCTTATACCTTGGTGGAATGGCCCTGGCGAGAAAATGCAATGTGGATGAAAGCATGCCAATTTTGTCAAACTGATGGCGTATAAACATATACACTAAGGCAGAAAGAACAAAAGTGTTCTATTTTATGGCTGGAAAATTGCACGTTATCTCGAGCCAGACTTAAAGCGGAAACAAAATACGTTTGGCATTGTAATTGGTTGGCTTAATGCAGCAAGGTTGCATCGAATGACGCTAAGAGCTATTTATGGACGAGAATTGTTAGCAAATCTCGTTTCACCTTGTGGAAATTTAGTTCATTACCAAATAGCACCTCCAGCCAATTCTGATTTGAATCATATAAAGTGGCAGTTGCTTATAAAACGTTCTCAATTTGACCTGATCTATAATTTGTACTTCTATCTTTTCTACCTGCATAGTAACAAAATTCAGAACCACGTTATAATTTATCAAACCTACTGTATGTTCCAAAACCTGACCACAAAATACTGTAGCTTTCATATGGTCATGTACATGCATTTGGAATATATTGAAAATGCACTTATCGGTAAAACATGAAACTTCAACAAAACGAACATAATACAAATTGATTAGCGCCTGATCTGTATTTTATACAGTGTACTTCTATCATTACTACAGGTCCACTAACAAAATCCAGAACCACCAGGTTCTGGTGGTTTTGTGAATCAATCTATGCAAAAAAATTGCATGACCCTAATTTAATTTTCATAACCTCCATGAGCCGAATTTCATTTCATAACTTTTCCATGACTCCATTACCGGAATTTTAATTCACTGAAAATACATTTACAGTTTACATTACTACATGTGCACTAACAATATAAACAACCACCAGGGTGTCTACTGGATTTGGTATTGCAAATTCCATGACTTTTGAAGGACTTTTTCACGACATCAAAACATTTTCAATGCCTATTAGAATGAATAGCACCTGATCTATATTTTGGACTGTTGTCATTACTACATGTACATTAACAAAACCCAGAACCACGTCGATTTATATTATCACATTAATGTTCTAAAAATGTACCATACTGCTATATACTGTAGGTACAGTACATGTATTTGGAATATCAATTCGATGAAAATGCACTTATGGGCAAGTTTAACTAACGCACACATTCCAAAATGGTTAGCACACTATTACTGCTACCTCGCCAGTGGAATAGGCAACGCCTTTACTTAAACTTAGCACCACAGCAGCTTAAGGAAAAGATCTCATGCAGGTTTCTTATTTCCGGCCAAAATAATGGCCCTTATCAGCAAGATAAGGGCCACGAACTCCATAATATTAAATATATACGCTTGTAACCCATTGCCCTTTCGCAACTCAATTATGGTGCACCGTATCATCAACCTCCACATCACACATCCAGCAAAAATAGCCAACCTCTCACAAGATAACATTCAAGCCATCTTTGGCATACCATAATGGCGTGCGTAATAGTCGAAACAATATACATCACAGCCAATATCCAAATAAACAGTGGAACAATTTTTCACTTTTATAGCCACTGATTTGCAAGATTTTTGCAATATGTCACGCTTAAATCATACAGGCCAGCATAACGTCTGCTGCACACAGCACGTGGGACCTTCTTGAAGGTCTTTGCAAAATATGAAATTACTCTCCGTTTTTTACTGATTCAATCTTATTTATTAGGTCAGCCAGGCACATGGGACCGGACATCCGACCGAGTTGAAGGATGCCACTAAATTTATCCTCGACATTTGCTGGATATCGACTTAATAAATAACCTGGCCAGTTCGACTCGGGCTAAATGCTGCGACCAAAGGCCTGGAACCATAAATTGACAGCAGAAGTAGATTTTTCCCTAGATGTTTGAATCTAAAGACATTCTTTTCAATCCTCTGCTAAATACACCGGCTCATAGTCAGTGGGAGTTTGATATAAAGTATCTCTTTTTTCATCAAACATCCATTCATCCTTGGCTTAGACGAAGAGATTTTGCAGCTCGGCTATCGTGGGTGCATGGCTATAAGAAATCCTTAAATGAGGCTATGACATATTTCATATTAACCCTTTCAGTTCAGAATTTTACACTGCCTTGCACTATGTTCCAATTTGACAAAGAAGTCTTCAGGGTGACGAATTCCAGCCTTCTTATTCGTCAAACGATGTAATCACTTATTGCATGAACAAATTGTCAATAAAGTTTGATAATGATAGCAGATGAATGCGGTTAAAATGCAACCGGACATATTTGGGATCTGCTCCAAAGGTGCACAAAATACTTGTAATTCACCACTAGTATACAAGAATGACACCTGTTCTATATGGCATAATTTATCCCATTTTTCGTAGTGTTTCTCATACATGGTATTGCAAATTCCATGACTTTTCCATGACTTTTTATGACTTTAAAATTTTTCGTGCATATTTTCCGTGCGATTTTCAGAAACACTATCTACCACTGTGGAAACATGATTGTGGAAACAGATGAATTTAAAACCAAATTTTTGTTTTGTGAAACATTGAAAAGGCAAAAATTTCATGACCATGTTGTAAATTTCATGAATTTTCCATGACTTCCATGAACGGTAGACACTGTCCTAGTGTCTGGTGGAGCAGGGACAAACCTGTAGACAGCAGAACGTTTTATTTAGAAACAACTAAGATTCCAGACAAAGTCAAACAGAATGAAAACTAAGAAACCTAAGAAACCTATGAAACCTAACATGACATGAACCAAACTAAAATGCAACGTATTTAGCTGCCCATCTGTCAGGCAATCGCTACTAGCATCGATTCGTTAGGAGAAGCCCACTTTCTCAAAGTGTGTATGGGGGAACAGGGTCTAATCTGTTGACAGCCACAGTTTTACTTAGAAACAAGGAAGATTTAGGTCAAAGGCAAACATAATGAGAACTAAGACACGATTTTGACAAGGAACTGCAATTTCTTTAAGTAGGACTAACAGTATTTACCTTCATTTATTTACGCAATATACTCAATGGTTTCCCTCAATGTCCAAATTTGTTTTTAAATTTCTGGCAATTTTGAAAATGCACCTCATCCTCAAGCACTACATGGTGTACCCAGGTAAAGCATTTTCTTTAGAAGATCCTTCGTGATCTACTAGAGTACACAAACGCAAAACGACCAATCACTTTGCCTGAACAACCCTTATTTATTTTAACGTTCAGCACTTCTGAAAGATGCATGGGCTTCTATTTATGTCTTTGAAATTCGTGGCTTTCAGCGTTAATAAACACCAGCAAAATTTCACTTAGGTGATTATGTCAACTGGTCTGTCTAGGTTGGGTAGCTGATACTCGCTAAACTCTCTGGTCATGCATTTTAGATAAAGAACGAGTGAAATACGCCAAGATGCAATGAGAAATGTAATTACCAAAAGAGGGTCTAATTCCCCATGGGTTTTCAAGACGCTTTAGAACCGTTACAGAAAACCGAGTCTACTGCTTGAGATTTATTATGTATACCCCATGGTTCACTACAGTTGGTCAAAGTTTCTTGTAAAAGTTACCCTTAGGCCTAATTTTTCATCAAAATATAATAAACTTGTAAATTTCTGAATGAAACTATGGACATCTTTTAGAATGTCCTATATGGCGTTTGAGGGCAATTCACATTACGTCCAAGACTCTGTAATTAATTATACATAGGTCGATTCCCTTCGCACCTTAATAATAAGAGTTGTATTTTAGCTTCTTATCTGTTCATGCTGGGACCTACAAAAGACGCTTGAGATGAGCGCAATGAGCTTATTTTCTCAAAAGAGGTAGAGAGAATTATGTTATTATTCGTTAGGGCTAGGCTCTACCGCAATTTCACTCTGGCTGAACTTCAACAACACATGCAATTCATTAAAGTGCAACAACAAGCCCTAAGCTAACGAGCTGTTACCAATATACAAATATGCATCCTCGTTGTGCTTGCCTAATTTAGATAACAGTATTATCGCACAAGTAGATTAATTTGACAGAATAACAATTGAATATGAAATTAAAATGGGTATTAGTGTAAATATCAAAGGGCATATACATTAACAAAACTTTTCTCGGTAAATTACCTTAAGAAAGAAAAACATGTTCCTGAATATTTTCCTTCAGGTTCAAAATTATAAAGGCTCTCAGGCTTCCTTTTTAAACAAGATACACTACAAGTGTATACATAGTGCTCTGCTCCAAATGCACCCAAAATATTTACATGAATCCATTCACTAACATGTTAATTTATTCCATCTTAGCTACAGTAAACTAAACCACAAGCTAACAATGAGTAACTCATTTCTGATTTAACTGCCCCTAGCCACCAGGCAATCTCTACCAGCTTAAGAGCCATTAGGAGAAGCTCACGTTCTCATTGTGTTTATGGGGGAGAGGAGCATAATATATTGTATAGCCAGATAACATTACGATTCACATATTAATGCGCGACTATCAATAAAAGGTGCAAATTATTTTTCCAATTATCCTTATTTTGCAAAATAAAATGTAATCAGGAATAACCAATGTTTTTTTTCATTTTCCCATCTAGATAATACCAGATTAAACATTTACCTTATGGCAGTCGGACCTGCAAGCCATCTTAGCAAAAACCAGATGAGCTGTATTTATATCAATTATTAATGGATTTTCGCCAAGTAAGCTTTATTTCATTCCAGTATACATGAGAATTTTTTTTAAATGAGTACTACACCCAAGGTGACATATCACCCACCTGGGCGGCCATTTTGTGTCTCACTCGTCACTCTGGTTGCGGTAGACATTTAGAAATTTTTTTCATGTATACTGGAATATAACAAAGTTTACTTGGCGAAAATCTTTCAATCATTTATACAAATCAGCTCATTTTGCAATATATACTGGCATATCGCACAGCCTGTACATCACGAATTACGAGGTTTTTATTTTTGGAAACAAAATCACTTTACCAACAGTCAATGTGGGCGACATGTCACTATCTATATTATTGTAAATGAGCTGAATTTTTATTAATTATTGACGAATTTTCGCCAAGTAAGCTTTATCACATTCCAGTGTACATGAGAATTTTTTGCCATTTTAATTCTCTATCTCGTTAGATGTCACCTGGTTGCGGTAGACACTTAAAAAATTATAATGTATCTGGAATATAATAAAGTTCGCTTGGCAAAAATCCATTAATAATTAATCCAAAATATTGCCCATTCACTATATATGGAGGAATATTGCCCACCCTGAACAACACGAATCCTCCTAATTTTTTTGGAAACAAAATCACTTTACCAATTGTAACGATTCAGCTTGCTCTCTGTAAATTCACAAAAATGTCACCAAATTTCATATTGGAAACCAAGAAGAGCTTCGAATAGCCACATAAAGGTTCACCCAGCTATCAAATTCCTTTCGAATTCCTACACTGGGCCGACATTTTCAAATTAAATAACACAACCTTGACTGGCTGGATATCCTAGGTGCTTCCGAGTGAGCACCTGCTTGGCAGATTATTTGGAAAACATTTATTCGGCAAAAATGCCGCAGAAAACCTGACTGAACGAAGCCCACCATCAGATTGCATAAACCGAGTTTCAACGGGCGTGGATTTGCAACACTGATGAAAAAAGAAAAGAAAAACAAATCAAACTACAGCAACAGACATTGGAAGGCAGATATCGATCTGGACGGCATAGGAGGGCGATTGGCTGCGACATGGCAGAAACTGAAATGTTCAAAAGTAAAAAAGGCACTTGTTTCCCAGCATTTTAGACAAGCCATCTGCCATTGCTATTGGGGAAGGCAGTCTCAGCTGCGTCATTGTGTTAGTGAGGACAACTGCTGTGTTTTTTAATCTACCCGAAATTGTGTGGCGAAACCGGAAATCGCATGAAAGCTGCAGAACTTTATGGCCCGCTAACCACAAAGTCACCTATCCGTCCCAGCCCAGCCATCACTGGGGCATTTCTTTTCATGGCTTGGCTCTGGTTATGGTGCATAGAAAAGCCAGCAGTTGTGACACGCTGGGAACTGCATGTTTAGGAAAAAAGCCAGAGTCAGTGAAAGCGATAGAGGGGAAAAGCTTGGGAGAAAATATGGCAAACAAGTCAGCTTGTTGACGCACAGCTTCTCCAAAAACGGAAATTGCTGGAGCAGAAGGAAAATGAAAGTCACAAATAAATGCAAGTTGCTACAAAGATGCGCGAGAAGCTTTGAAATTAATGAGTGAAGCAGAAAAATTGCTAAAGAATTTTTTTTTGCAGAAGTGGGGTTTGGGGGGGTGGTTAGGGAGAGAAAATACGTCGGAAAAAAGAATGGGGGAATAGTGTGGACGCACTCGTATATATAAACGTTCAAAATGTGCGATAAGACGCTAAGATAAAATTAAGTTAAGGCGGATGATAGAAATTTGCGATAAAAACGAGAACAGCAAATGCTGCCTGCCAACACTAGCTGAGATTGAAGGGCTAATTATTCAGCTTTTTCTGCCTAACCATATAACGCGGGGAATCATCTCTAACGAACGGAAATTAGTTCTTCATGGCTGCCATTAACAGAGCTGTAAAGCTAAACTGGTTAGCTGGTTCGCAGAAACATTTGGCACATTAACCATGATGGGGGCAAACACTGAGCACAGCCGTGTATGCAGGGTTTTCCTGCCTATGTTTTTAAGGGGGCAAGGTGCATTTGGACGAAACTTTGAAGAACATGTCATTTTTCTGTTATAATATGTAAAGAGTAACTGAAGACACGTAAAATTGGTGTAAACAAATCGTTCCCAAACACCACAAGGCTGCAAAAATTTCGAAGCCAACCACAATGCCATGGTTTAAGGGGGCTACTGCTTCAAATTTGAGTCATTCCTTGTCAATTTCAAAGTGTTCCCATACCGAAAGGAAATGTATTTCAAGTGCACTTTGAAATGTATGGCAAAATATTATCTAGAAATCAAAACGCCAACCCGCCAATTTTTATAATGAATTCTTAAATGTATTTGGAAATGCATTTGTGAAATGCATTTCGAAAGAAAAATGGCATCAATCTACAGCATTTCAGCAAACGCATGTCTTTTGCATGTGGGTTAAACGTGTATAACTCGGCTTTACTACAGCTTTCCAACAGCTGACTACAGCTAGGACAGGTGTCATTCTTATCTACAGTACTATACAGGTAGGACTGAAATATATTTGAACATATGGTGAACATTTGCTGCTTTAACTCTAATGGGTTTCCCCGATATAACTGCTTTGACATACTGTATTTTCTGCCATTGAAATCATTAAGGGATGAGTCCAAAATTCGTATCCATGCACTCTACACACAATTTTTGAAAAAAAAACACATTGAAAATAGATAAAATATTAAAACGTGGATATACTATAGTATATTCCATGCTACAAATGTGCGTTTAATATGCACAGCCCCACCTGTCTTAGCTATCGGAATTTATCCTCTTTTCTATTATTTTTTTTGTATTTATCCCAACCTACCCTAATCAACAAATTAATTTATCTTTTTGCCTGCCCTAACCGCAGGTAATCACTGTCAGCCTACGAGTCATTAGAAGAAGCCCACTTTTTCATCGTAGCTATGGCGAAGCAGTGCAACAGCAGGGAATATATCGTATTGTAGAACAGCCAAAAATGGGACCCCATGAATTCTACAGTAACATACTGATCTGCCTTGTTAAACGTCCATGACATTATTTCGAACTATGGAAACAAGTAATTTCGTGATTTCATTCAAACAGGTCTTGAAAGTTTGACAAACACCACAATTTAATAAAGCCAATGCGGTGCATTTACAAGTATGTCAAATTTCTGGTTTCACCCACCTTGACACGAAACACGTTATGCCCATGCGCAGGCGGAAAGCAACACCACCACAAATCAATTCCAATAAAACTACCTAACCCTGTAATTTTCAATTTTCGCTTCAACTTCAATTTAGATTGTGCATTTCGATGGACACTGGTCACTCGAATGAAATCTGCGCAAAGCGGATTAGTGACACTTGACGGGAATTAACCGTGGAAATGAATGTCCACGCAGGGCAACACAACTGTCCAGTCGAGATTTGTTTGGTATGAAAGCCACTGTTGCAGAGCTATTGAATTACTAACGAGAAATCGTGATGACCAGATCTCACATTTCAGCATGGGCGTTCCATTTCAAAAGCAGACTATGACAGATCATTGAGCTTACCTAATATTCCCAGCCGAAAATTCACCGTGACCACGATGACGTCACCAAAACTCGCTAAAACGCTGCCATCGTACGTATTCCCAGAATTCCACTCGTAGGATTCACCGTGAATATACACCATTACGGGAAGACGGAGATTTTCTTTCGAGGCTGAAAATAGAAAAAAACACAAACAAATTAACCCAGGTTTCCATCTAATCTCTAGGCATGTAAAGCTGAGTCCTTCATTTAGGAGTCCATTAGCCAACATTTTTATTTTAAGTTAAATACGTTAAACAGCCCCCGCTGCATGCCAATATCAATATGAAATCCATTTAAGCAGTGGAAATGAATGCAATTTGAGTGATTTTTTTATGCTGCATAGCCAAGTAGTGCATCTATCGCAATTTTCTCAAATTGCACAAAAACGTCTAGCAACGCCCCCTTTCGTGAAGGATGAATTTCTGAGAACACTGCCTGCTGCATAAAGGCGAGTTGTCAATAGAGATTATTTCAAAGAGATGTATTTAATGTCAGTTAATTAAATTTCAGCATCCTTTCACATTTGGAAGGGCACGAAGCATTTCCTCGATAACTAAGATTTTTTTTCTTCCCAGCAAATTGAATTTGGCAAGCGTTGCCCCGAATTGCCTTTCAGCACGTCAATACCTCAAACGTGACGACAAATACGTGTTTCGATCCGTAATAATAAAGTTGATCTAAGCATAATTAGTAAATTATCCTGACAGCATCCATGCTAACTTACCCTGTCTCTCGGGCCACAGTGCTATTAATTTCGGCAGGGGAGTATAAATGCATTTGACACACTGTACGGTCTACGAATTCCGACACTAATTTAAAGCTCATTGGATAAATTGTATTTGATGCTACATTTCCCGAGGATTAGAAGGTGAGGTTAACGGGATTATGCCAGCCCTAATACCTTCGCGCTTCTTCGATTGGCATTTGAACTCCTAGCAAAGTGAGCTACATGTAATGCAGATCAAATATCCGGCAGGGCAGTTTGCGTTGTTCTACACTAGATGGCGCCAACACGCAACATTCTGAAAGTGCCTTAATGACACTGATTACAAGGCCCTCAAGAGAAACTGATACTTCTTCCTGTGGGCATTAGAAGGCAGTGCGTGCTCAGGCCTTCGACTTAAAAATCACCATCTTAACAACAAGTTTCAGGAATTTGCATATTTAAAGCTGGACTGGCGATGGCGGAATGGATGACATCAAGGATGATAACACGAGAACCTTCTGTTGAAAGTAGCACTAGGTCAAACGATATTTCATTCGGTATTCCATTTTCATATACCATGTATACCCATGTCCATCTTACATCACATTATGCAGCTCCTCGTCCATTTAACAAATGACTGTTTCAATGGCAGCGAACCATATAGCATCATATTAATTTATGTTAATAGGTCTACCTTCCATGTCTAACAAAGTTAAGCTGCTCCCTCATATACAGTATGATTCTGTCTCATCGTTTCTTGTTCGTTTAAAGTGAATTTTGAAATAATAAAAAAAAAACACAGAACATAATCGCATACTACAGAATAGACCCTGCTCCAAATCAGTACAGAATATTTATACATGTATTTCAACCTACTTGTCTAATAGACATGTACAATAATGCATGTATACCTGAAAAGCTATCGCAATGTATCGTTTTTACACAGTAGAACCCCCGAAGTTGACAACCTCCCCATGTTGACCACCCCACTATGTTGACCACATTTTAACTGATCGGACGGTGACATCTACATGTTGACCACCTGCACCTCCGTATGTTGTATGTTGACCACTTGGACTATGACATAAAATAGTAATTTACACTCTGTGTGTTGACCAGCATGATCTCAACATGTAAAGTCATGGATGATTAAATTTATTGGCTGCTTGCATGCAAAACTTTCATTGTACCTCGATCATAGAGACAGTTACTGTTCAGGGGTGTACAGTACGAGTTCATTTTGAACCCCTTCAATACCCCGTGTAATTGCTGAATAAATTTGACGCACATTCGCT
>JAQGAF010004826.1:0-13380 GCA_034687865.1 Kryphioiulus occultus
TCGCATGCATCACCCATTATTTCACACAAATTATGCAGTGTGCAACAAGCCTGTACTATTGCTGGTGCCTTTGAAATTTCGTATTCTAATGATTTATGAAGAATGCGAAATCTAGCTTTCAGCCTACCAAATGCGTTCTCTATATCACGTCTGGCACGTGAAAGCTGGAAGTTGAACTGCCTCTGCTCTTTGGTCAAGTTAACATCAGAATATGGCTTTAGCATATTGGGAAGCAGTGGGAAAGCTGAATCAGCTAAAATAACAGGCTCCACGTAAGTGGGTTGTCATTAATAAACCGAGGCAAACTTAAACGATGATAAAATTTGCATCATTATTTCTACCTGGTGCCCCAACATTAATATATATGAATCGATAAGCATGATCAAACATTGCTAATAATACAGTCCTATAGAATTGCTTATAGCAATAATAGTCCACAGCTAGCTCTTTTGGTGGTGTCACTGCAATATGGCACACATCCAAGGCTCCAAAAGCTTGAGGGAACTGCCAATCATGAAGAAAACCATCAGTCAGTGCTTTAAGTGCAGCTGCAGATGTCGGCAATGCTATCATCTCAGGCATGAGATCACACAACAATGCTGCAAAATTCATGCAGTGCAATACACAATGTACTCTTACCCACCCCAAATAGGTTAGCCACAGTTTGTAGCCCTGCAGATGATGAGAGTACGTATATGAGTTCAAACTTCCCTTTAAACCGCTCACAAAGTGAATTGAAGCATGGTTTTGAAATCCTAGAATCATAGCATGTGGGGACATAAGTTAGCAAAGCAATTTTCAATATTTTTTAAACCAGAAATAATGTGCTCACCGAAAATTCGACTTCCAAGCATCATCTCCCATGTTTTTGACAATGTGATCCCACCAGCCCTAAAATTTTTTCGCGAAACCATACTCTACAGCTTCTTGTTCCAGAACTGACCAGACATGCAATTAAGGTAGCATTTAGCCTTCTCTTAACTTCTCTTAAGCAGTCTCTTTAGTTCTGTAAGATGATAGTGTACTGTTGAACAACATTGCTGGATTTGCATTTCTGTTTGATGACTGCCATTTTAAAAGTAAAAAAGCTTTCAAAAACAACTCATCAGACATGACCGTTGCTTGGTTTGACTGTGCCATTGAAAGCTGCAAATACAAGACAAACCTGAACCAAGGTTGCCTACAATGCCATCAACAGGCAGTGTCATCCACCTCTTTATTTATCAGTTTCACATGCACAATATGCATATGAAAACTCACCAAAGCAGAATGTCAGAACCAGGGCGGCCAATGTCCCAATGACCTCCCCGGTGGTCGTCCCCAGGTTCGAGACCATCAGTGTCGACTTGCTCAGTCCATTGCCAGTCACCAGCAGGGGCAATATCAATTCTTCTGTTTGCGACTGCACATCGGGATTCGTGGAACGTTTCCAAATCCCCGACGCTAAAGCAGAAGCCATCGCGACCATAATGATTAATGAGATTTGCTTACTCTCTAGCACATCTAAACATGTCAAATGCAATAATGGTCCACAAGTCTTAGCCACCATCCTTCGGTCGGTAGCGGGTGCCATAGGTTTTACCTTAGACCATGTGGCACAATACCACCCACGCACCAACCCTGTCGAGCGTAAACAAAGTTAGCGGAAAACCAAGCTGGCTATTGAAGTAGGAAGCTTTCACAATTGGAACACCCACTTGCCAGCGGTCCGATGAGCATTGAACGCCTCAACAAATGTATCTATACAGGACTCGCCGTTTCATGTCACGTTTGCCCATTCTCCATGATCACCTCAAGATAACATCATTAAATTTCACGAGTTCTGCACTGACCCAGTGTTCGTCAGGCATTCCTTCTCGACTTTCCTTACAGACATGGCCCTTTATCGTCTGGACGTGCAAGGCCAATTGGAGTTTGCTCAAGACAAGACGTGAGAAATATAATCCAAAGCTAAGATCCCAGAATTGGTGGTGGGTGACCAAGTATTGATCAACACCAAGCCACAGAGCTCGGCCATCAAGGCATTCTCATCTAAGTTTGCCCCGAAACGTGATGAGCACTATGTAATTCACAAATCCATTACGCCCACCGTTTTTGAACTTTGTGCACGTACCATACATCCCAAATCATCAAAACTTCCGGTCCGAGCAGAAGGTGTTCCAAGTTAGGTGCTTCCCATTGTTAGAAACAAACCTCGTGGACACCCACCCAAAGTTGCCCCAGCAGCTATACAAGAAGGCATAATAGATGCGATGAACAGCAGTGACTTATAAGATGACTCCCCGATCCCATGCTTGAGGCCAAAAACACGCGCTCAGGCCCTAGCATAGTGACTCCACTACGTTTTCAGGCCACTGTCATGGTGGATCTCACTGCATCATTTAAAACCATTAATGAATAATTCGGAGTCCAGGTCGTTGTGGCTTCCTGGAAGATAGTTAAGGAGTTCGTGCACCAACAGGGCATTGTCAACGAAGGTTTATGGGTCTACATACGGAGACACGCCGTCGTTAGCCACTTCATGGAACTGAGTCAGCTCGACAGCCTGTATCCGGACAGACCCAATGCGGAATGCACAACATTCTACAAATTGGCACGCATGGCCATTGCCCTAAGGCAAAGAGGCTGGATGCACGAGATGGCCACTAAATTTCGTGATGTCATCACTCCAAAATTCTACAATAATGGAGAACCCCAGTCGGATGACGAATTGCTGATAGAATACACCAACTCTTATGCAAATTTTCCTCCCAAATCTACACCGATTGCAAATTCGGACGTTCTAATTTCCTCCCTCTTCCTGAGCCACTCACCCGACATCTTCCTCGACACCCCCATGGAAGATGGACTGCTCTACTATGATGATGACCTGCAGCCCCAAACGATTGGCGATCTAGAGGTGGCCTCCGCCCTTTGTCCGGTAACCCCGCCCTGTCCGAAATTCTGATCACTATATAAGACCGACTTCCACATTTTCGGCCTACTCGGCCATGTCTGACGATAGAAATACCACTAATGGGCTTTGAAATTACTGCAGTCCTTTAACTTCATATTTACTTCAAATTCAAAAACTGCAGTATATTTGAAGTCAGAGCAAATTGCTTTAAAAAAATTGGAGGAATTTCGAAGATTCTGCTAAATAATTTCTCTTGCATGGGGCTTCATGGGAGGAATAGCCTAAAGCTTCTTTTCATCTAAGACTAATATAAATGGCAAATGGTATCCAGTGAATTGGTACCCCTACAAGGCAGTCATTTTATTTTATGGTTTGAATCACAGAAACACTCACCAGTATCAAATGAACTGCAATTAATGACGTCTCTTGCAATTTGGAAGTGCAAAACAAACCAATAGCTGTATAGGTTCTACAATATCAGAGTTCTTTTAAATATGCCCTCTACCAATACAAAGTTGCTCAACAAATTTCTGCCTCCCATACATGCCAAGTGAATGATGGAATTAGGATTGTGACTGATAGCAAATGACAAAGCCATGATATCAAAAAAAAACAGCGCCAATATAAATAACAATTTATATTGCAGAAGTTCAAAATTCCAGCAAGCAACTGTAATAACCTGCATTACACATCCCGATGATTCTGATATTACTTCCATACCGTTCCAATATTTTTCAACATCTTCCAGCCAGGAATGTTCTTTTGAGCAGCTCACAGAAACGCATGCAATTCTCCATGAAAAAGGCATAACAGGGAGATGCTTGAGTTCCGCAGCTATAAGGAATTATTTCATATTTCTGATAGAAAGCAAAAAATATTGAGCTTTTTGGTTCTCTACTAAATAACTGTATGGATTAATTTTAGTAGCTAACATGATTGATAAGAAGCGAGATTTCGTGCATACCTGTCCTATACTTCATTTAGTAACCCAGTCAGTAATTAAAAGAAAGAATTCCTACTGACTGAGTTGCTAAATGAAGTTCGTCATTCACCAGTCACCATGATTCTTATCAAATACCTGTCTAATAAATTGCAAAACCTGTCAACCTGTAACGTTTTCTCCTAAATAGTTGAGAGAAACACGGCAAACTACCAACTTGCTGCTTAAATGTTGAGCCACACTATGGCAACCGTGGAAGAACGAAATGGGCAGCGAGCGCAACTATCGGAGCCCCTGAAGGCACGCCTGGATATGGCCCGGAAGAGCCAGCAATGTCCAGGTGAGAATACTTCAGAGGGACCTTGGAATCAACGCCATGCTAAATTAGAATAAAATGAATCAATTACATTTAGTTTTGGATAATTAAAATCCACGCAACTGTGTTTTTCAAGACATGCTTCTGAAGTAAACCACCCAGCACTTAAACTGGGCAGATATGAATTACAAGAATGTTTCCAACGCCACTTTCATTGTTTTTTAATTAACTCAAATTCTGTGAATTATTCTTGCTCGTTGACCTGAATTCCAGAAAATCCACATCTTAGATGTCGTAAAAATGTATGCACTAAATTGTGAAATTTCTATTTAAAATCTACTTAATATAACAATGGAGATGGGATTCAATTTTTTCATTTTATTTTAGGAACCTTGGAATGTAGATTTTAAAAAAGAAATACAATAATTTCAACTGCATTCCTTTTACAATGAATTTTGTATACAAGCTAAAAGTTCGAAGAAAAAGGAAATTTGAGTTTCCAAAATTTATTTTGATGAAAAGTTGTTAAAGTTTTACGGCCATGTATGCAATTATTTATGTGCATTTGGGTGAAATTGTGCAAGTTGCTGGGAATCGCATTATCACGAATTCAAATTTCAGAGCGATCACGTTAAATTACAGATTTTTGCCAGCTTTATTAGTTGTTAAATTCTCCGCAGAATTTATAAACGTAAAAACTGCACTATTTTTGCAATATTTGTACATTTAGGCTTTGAATTTGCCTGCTATAGACTGTAGCCTAGGTTTCCAAGCTTGTTCGCCTCAGTGCCCCCTTGCCAGTCAACAAAATTCCAACTACTGGGGTTACATTAATTTTTAAAGCAAAGTATGTTCAGAAATTATTTTGTATGATGGGTATAGGTTTTGAAGTTCTTCTTAATAAATTAAGGCCATTATTGGCAATTTTACCATTGTGATCAGAGGATTTATACTAATAACACATGAAACTTCTCACCAGAGTTTAACAGTATTTGCAATAACAGAGTATCATATTCATCGCCTGGCCTTTAAGAAATAATATTTCAAAGTTCTCGGGATTGCAACAAAATTTGCAAGAAGTGGCCTACAAAGTTGCATGCTTCCAAGTCTCGTGTAGCAAACAGTGAATTCATTTGAAACAACTTACCTTATCAAGACCAGAAACTTGGACCAAGAAAGCTGCAGGAAACTGGTGGCCTCGAGGAGTTTGTGAGGAAGGCAAGTTGTTGCATTGCAGAATGTCCTCATATTCAGATTTTCCACAAACAAATTCGTAATCCTAAAATGTAATTAAGTGTTACGGATTTGAAATTATACGTTTTCAAAGCGATTTTCTTGTCATTAGTAGTTGAAAAATATAACAGTACCTCTCTCCTCAGTGTGGATACCTCAAACGGGTCAGCATAGCTGTCGCCAGTATCCTGTAGCCTCGTCCCAAAGTGCTCCTTTCGCGAGTATCCATTATCCACAATTGCCTAAACCAGAGTGAAAATATTATTCGTAGAAATTTAACGTTCGAATATAATTTTTCTGTAAAGATTTTACAAAGATTTGAACATATTTTTAATGATATCATCATTGTGCATTTGCAATGCATTTTCAGTAAACATTTCATAGTGAGTGGAAAATTTTGTTCCGAAGAAAAAATGCATGCCATTATGCTTCATAAGTTATGAAAAAAAACACGGAAAAGAGAAAACTGGAATCTTACAGTGTAATTGTCTCCAACAGCGATGCAGGCATGGCCAGTAAGAGTTGCAATTGTCATTAGATGTGGGTTCGTCTCACTGACAGCCTTTAAAAAAAATTAATTTGAAACAAATTAAGACAACATTGAAATAATTGCACGAATATTGTTTTAACTCCTAAAAATGTCAAAGGTGCCACACGATTGATTTACTAGAATCATTTTAGAAACCAAGATTATAATAAATTTATGTTTGTGTTACTTTTTAGTCAAATTAAAGCTTTTGGAAAATTTTATAAATTTTGGGCATGTAAAGAATATTAAAAATAAATACTGAATTAAGTTTGGTATGAATTCACTGTTGCGAATTATGAATAATAATAGTGCAAAAAATGAACATACTATTAAAATATCCCCTGCATTTAGTATGATTTTGAAAACTTGATTTTAGTTTACTATTGTCAAAACAGTGTAGGTAACAGGTTTAAAAAAAATGGTTGGTGTGAAAATGTTAATTTATGGTATGCTAGTAAATTTCACAAGATCTTCTATTGTGTCTTAGAACATTCGGAATTCTGAGGAACATCCCAAAATGAGTTAAGACAACCAACCAAAATCATATTTTGTATTATTCACAATTCAGTTGCATGGAATTTTTTGCGAATTTTACTAAGACAGAACATAGGACGTTGATGTTCCATATTTTGCTATACAATAGTGTTAGCCGACAATCACGGGAGCCAAGCATTGTCGGTTAATTGAACCAAACTTTTCCAGAAATTGTGTCATTGGAGCCAATCGAGCAACAAGAAATATAATTAAAATTTACCATTTCCTTCATCTGACAAAGAAGATCAACCATCGCCATACGGCCTTCGGCATCCGTGTTACCTACTCTTACAAACACTCCACTGCGTGCCTGCAGTAGCTCATCCGCAACGTAACAATCTGAGAAAGCAGCAAGATAAAATTTTTAATTGCATGATTTTCTTTCATTTTGTCTTAGTTTTATACAATTACCACATACTGAATTTTATCTGGTATAACCTCATTACCATCTGATCACTCACCTGAGCCTACACTGTTTCTAACCATCGCCAAGGATCCAACAACTTTCAAACCTTTGGGTTGTAGTACAGATAACACCTGCAAGAAATTCAAATGGTGAAATTCTGCTGCTCAAGAAAAACATTAAATATTCCAAGAATGATCGTAAGTCATTAAGACGTTAATTAAATCTATAAGGCATCTTATCACCAATGTTAAGCCAAGGGGAAATTAAGCACGTAATGAAATATTGGTAAAACTATATTTTAATAAATAATTTACTTAAATTTATTAATTTCTGAAACCCAACAGCATTAATTTGTAACTATTTTTTAAAACGATAAACAGAACAGTGAGATTGAAGTACATTTATTCTATATTATCATAAGCTACGACAGTGCAGCATAATCATTACCAAGTGAAAAAATATAATTTTTAAAAAATGCTTTCAAAGGCCAACATTTGCATTTGCTTAAAATGGTTCATTAGTTTGTTTATCTTAACCATTTTTCACAGTACAAAACTGTTCCACTATTTGACATGCCTACTTAACAGGGATCCCATCCAAATTCTCAAATTGATTTACCTGACACGTTTCGGTCATTTCCCTGACATTTTACTTGCAATTCCACTCAACATTTCACCATGGTAACAGGTTTATTTTCTATCCATAAACTGAACTTTACCATACATCACCATTTTCATCATAAGAAAACAAGTTAATTTATGGACAAAAAACAAAAGGGACTATATGGTTGCCCAACACTGACATTAGCTGCAATCCCATATGCCCAGTGCCAAGCCTGTATATCACACCAGTATGAGAAATCTAGAAAAATAAATACAGGAAATGTCGGCAGGCCTTGATGTCCAGAAATCCCCTAGCGTGAAATGTAGCGGTGTAAAAATAATCTCTTAGCTGCTCTTTGAGTAGCATTTCCCTGACTTTCCATGACATTTTCACGAATTTTACCAACTTCCCTGACATTTTCTCATTACCCAGACTTTCTAGATAGTGGGAACCCTGTATTACCCTGTAAATTGGATTTCTAGCTTTACATGGGTGAAAATGCACGTAGGTATTCCTGACTTTTGAAACTGATGAACGTTTTACCTGAAAGAAGCCTGCAATTGCCGCAGCGCCACATTTATCTCTATGCATCCCAGCCATATGACCACCGGCCTTGATATCCGCACCACCCGTGTCATAAGTCACTCCCTGTAATACACAATACATACAATGGATTATGTAACACATACCACATATTTAGAAGATGAGACCAGATATCAACTTTCTCTTACTTTTCCAACCATTAATAATGTGGTATCTATAGACTTGCCGCCATCATATTTCAATGCGATAACTCTTCCTTGATGGCGTGGAACCCCTAAAATGACAATTATGAGGAAGTCACACGTGAGAACTGACAACTAAGCTTATTTCTAAAGAATGATGAATTGCTTACCTTTCGCGGCCCGATTGACGGCACCCAATAACGGATATTCATCCTCGATTAATTCCTGATCAGAGGTCACCTGAATTTTGATTACTTTTGATTTGCCAAACATGTCCTCGAGGTACTCTGCAACACGAGGTGCTGCCATTCGCTCAGGATCCGAACCACCAATGTCCCGGCATACAATCCTGATAAAGAAAGACATTACATTAACATTCTTAAACATGAGCACCGCTTTGAAATTGTGGAAGATTCCGGTTGTTTCACTGAAACAAAAATCTAGGCATTTTCCTTAATTTTTTCCTAGAAAGAGCTTTCCTAAAAAGTTTTTAAGGCAACATAGGCCTTTTCTATATGAACCGCCTCAACTTTTGATGCAGAGCAAAAGACGCGTGCCATTCTTTTCAAAAAAAGAATCCTGGAAGTTTTCAACAAAGAAATGTAGGCTTAAGAAACAAAGGACGGGAAGCCAATGCATTTTTTTAGTAAAAAAGGAAGCTTTGGAATTTTTATATAAAGGAAATAAGCCAGAGGATTTTTCTAAATAGTATTTAAGGATGACCACAGCAAAAACCTCAAACAAAATGTTTGGGATTTAAGATTAAGAAAGTACAGAATTCGTTTTTAGTTTTCTATAAACTAAGAAAACAACCACATTTTTACTTTAAGTATAGTATCAGAACTATTCAGAAAACGATAATTCTTAAAACTAATCTAGATATCCAAGTTTTTCACGCCATTTAAAATGTACGACACAACGCCCTGGTGAAATCACCTATAGACATTTTATATTGGTTTCTATGATTATTTGGAACACTATTTTTGTATTATCAATATTGACAATAATAGAAAACAGTGTTCCAAATAAACATAGAAAGCAATAGAAAATAATGTAATTTCGTATAAAAGGGTACATTTTTATTATTGTTATAAACATTGACCACACAGCTATCAGTATTGTGACCCCCTTCCCCCCCCCCAAAAAAAACTATAGGCCTACATAACATTAGAATGTCCCCTAAAATGTAAACCCCAAACAAGCCTTGTTAACCCAAAGGAAATTTTCGTTCTCCATAGGCATACAATTACATGTACAGTATGCTGTATTGTCCCTTACCTGTTGCTGAAGTGCTTCACAGTGCAGAATAATATCCAAAATTCAAAATCAAAAGTTACGCGATATCACACTCACAATGCTGAGCAATATCTGGTAATATTTGGGTCCACAAATCACGAAACCAGTACCCCACGTTGCGCCATTTTATGGCTCACAATTTAGACATTTCAGAATTAGAATTTCAAAGAAATAAAACCAGTTTAAACTCTGATTTGGATGTCAAGTATATTTGACTTCGTCAGCCAAAAAGTGCGTGCGCGCCTTACCGCCGTTACGACTAACTGTCAGTCAGCTAGAGGGCCACTAACAACGAAAAACGAAGGGGAAAATCCCGTATCTTGTTATTTGTGGCGTGATCACAACAACGTGAATGCGCACTTTTACGGCTAACCATGTCGAAAATTTTCGACATCTCTGAATTGGAATTTAGAAGAAATTAAAACCTGTTCAAGTTCTAATTCAGATGTCGAATATTTTCGACTTGGTCAAGCCACAAAAGTACATGCACGTGTTATAAGGCCGCCAGCGACCAGTAACGATGGAAAACTGACAGGAAAAAAAGTGCTGCTGACATTATTCCAGATATTGACAGTAAGTTAGCCGGAAATTCAGATAATCGTCAGTAACGCGAATAGAGCATCAATCCATCAGTAGAGCACATTACACAATCACTATATACACTTGGGTGCAAAAAAAAATCGACTCACCTACATGAATCAAATAAAAATGTGTTTTCCTCACAAACCAAACGTCCAAGAGGAAAAATATGTTTTATAGCCAATTTATTCCTCTTTAAAATTCGCCTAATTTGATAAAATTCCTTATGCATATTTGAGGCGCAAAATGTCGAACTTATAGCAACCCAAATTGAATTGTTTATGACATGCATTCTTGTACCCCTGTGGCTATAAAAGTATTTCTGAACGCAATTTGACTATCAGAGCTTATAATAATGAACACGCATCCAGACATTGTTAATTAATGGTTTCGCGATAATATGACCACTACACCAGAAGTAGGCATTGGAGTTGCACGCTATTCTCCAGAAAAACTCAGCAGAAATACTTTTCACACAAGGCGAATTAAAAGATGAATAAATTGTCTACAAAGTCATTTTCTGGTTGGACTTGTTTTAAGGTACGAGATTTTTTGGTCACAATTTTCAAAGTACATGAACCCCGTCTTAAAAAAGACCATTTTCATAATACTTGGTAAATGTGAATTTGATCTAATTTCAAAATAAACAGCAAAAATACATAATCCAGGGTTCCAATTCAATTTCTAAAGTCTATTTCCCTGACAATTTTCCAGTCATTTATTTAACACCTTGACATTTTACTTGAAAATTAAAAATAATAAGAAATATGTTGGATTTTATCCCAATTTTTTTTATAAAATAACTAAAATCTATCCATAAATATCTATAAAAAATAGTCGATTGGTTGGTGCAAACTATCTAAATTTCCCTGACATTTTTACGAATTCCCCGACATTCCCTGATTTCTAACCTACTTAGCACACCAAATTTTAACCTTCTCGCTTATCATGTACAGGTGATTGAAAAGGTAGGGTGTGAGGCTTCAGACTGATTTTCAGTGGTTCGATTCCAGTTTGTGCTAAATTCAATTTCAGAAAAAAATATATACTTGTTTGCATTGCTATTGTTGTTCACCTATCCACTTGTTAATGTCGGGGAATTAGTTTATGCAATAAATTGATAGAGCTACCCTGTGTCAGCATTCATCATCATTTTGAAACCTTCTGTTCACAGCAAAAAAACTGTCAACTTATGTGTAAGTTATTATCGAAATTTCACAAAAACGAAGGATTTTAGTAAAAAATAAGCCCATTTTTAAAAAAAGCCGTACAGGGTTTTTTGAAAAGTTGGATGTCATATTAACCCAAAGCTGAATGACTACTGATGGATTTTAACCCAAAGCCGAATGATAACTAATGGATTTTAACAGATGATCACTCAGTATTTAGTTGACCTTTCCCACTTCACCGATCAACCAGCCATCCTCCCCCACGATGATTATATAACATTGAAACGCATTCTTCATCAACCTTATATTAACTGGCTATTCAAGAATTGAACATTTTCTCAAAAAAATTTAATGTATTTAACTGGCTGATTAGCACATACCTGCCACTCTCCAAAGCTTGTGCCAGCTCGAGAACTTTTTTCAGTCCATCGATGTCACTTCCCCAAACTCCAAGTTTGTCCACTTTGTGAACATTGGCCTTTTCACGCTCACGAATTTCAATAGGCTTAAAAAAACATGCAAATATCAAGGTATTTTAGTCATTCGGCCATCATGCGTATCGAAATTAGCAAAACAAGCACAACATAACACGGTAAGTACTAATTGAGCTTACCACATACAGGGCGTGAAGAGCTCCTAAAACTGCCACGAGGTCTGCATTTTTAAAGGTCTCATCAGGTGCCCGTACGAGCAAGGGGGCTTTGCTACCAGCCTGGAGACATCTGAACAACATTTTCAAAAATTAACTAAGAGAAAATGACCTTCTATAAAAAACCATGGAATATTATTATTTTGAAATAAGTTATTATAACACCGAAATTAATTATTGACCTGGTAGAATGAGATAGGCATTCACAAGAGAATCGCTTCTTTTTAAACTAACAATTAACTTGTAAAAATAAATAAAGATGGCAAAAAATTCAAAATCTGGCGCACGAGGTGCACGAGACGTGCAAAAATTGCGTGTAATTCAAAATAATTCTCCTCTTGTGCGTATGTGCGCGTGTGATTTTGTATTTTTGCTATCTTCATTTTTTTATAAATAACATGGCAATTTAAAACGTAAATAAGAAGTGATTCTCTAGTAAACGTCTCACTCTACCAGGTAAAATGTCCCAGGGTTAAACTGTTAATAACTTATTACGACAAAATTATGTTCTTGGGTTTTTAAATGGTGGGCATACCGGTAGGTGTTTAACTCCACCAAATATTTTTGAAAATGGTCATTTTGGTGAAGAATGACATTGAGGATAATCCGTGTTACACTGACAAGAACTACTTCACCTTTTAATCCCTTTCTCTGCTGCATCACTGAATCGTCTAACATCGTCGTAGTCTCGGTTCAGGGGTCCAGTTGGAGAAAATATAAGACGCTTTGATGGTATGACATCCAGGTACATAACCGAAACATCCCGACCAAAACCGCCATCAATCTGTTGTACAAAATTGACACAAATAAGTTTACTTTTAATCATAGTGCAGGGTATTTCAACTAAAAATCATCAGGGAATCTTATTTTGCTTTACAGCAAAGCCTCACTATGCCTCACTTGTACTTTATTACAGTTGCTACAGTGCTGCCACATATCAGCTTGGAAGTGAAACTGCCACCCAAACACATGTATACTGCAAGCTACCAGATATTCTTCATTAAAGCATTAACCACTGTTCCATTTCGAGGAATTAGTGAAAATGTGCATGTGGGACCTTTATTTGGGGTTCATTTTCAATAAAATTAACAATTTCTGAATTGTATGTTAGATGTCGATTGGGTGCGGTGATTTTTTGAGCAAAAACTTCTTGTATCGTGTGCACATGTGGTGGGACATTAAAGTATTATGGCATCACAACGAATATTGCATCAGATAAAAATTGAATAACAAAAGATTAATTCTAGCCCATATTTGTATCGGACATACAGGGATCAAAAAAAGTATTTGAACAGTATAAGAATTGTTGTTCACGATTAAATGAAAAGGAGTATATATTTCAAAGCATATTTGTAATGGTATCAGAACTGTCAGAACATGTATGAATGTGTCGGACCATAAAATAAAAACAAGTGACACGAAATTATTGCAGGAGGAGACATTGAACGTCTCCTCCATTGCAGGTTTGCCATACTGTTCAAATACTTTTTTTGCAATGAAAATTT
>JAQGAF010004827.1:0-13378 GCA_034687865.1 Kryphioiulus occultus
AAGTCGTGTGTTATGCCTACCTCTTAAAATTCATGGAGTTATTAATCTATTTGTATACAGTATTTACATGCAGGTTCCTTTCAAAATGTTAATGTATCCGAAGCAAATAAAACTCGTGATACAAACATAGTCTATAGATAGCCACTGGTCCCAGAATAAATTGTGCCATAAAATTTCCAGACATGAGGCAAATTTCCCTGACATTTCCGCAACATTGCCAGGCCATATCCATTTCCCTGACATTTCCAGGTTTTCCAGACGGCTAGTCACCCTGCTAAGTTGCTCTTTCAGCTTTTCAAACCATTGCCCACTCAATGTTTCCAGTATTTTCTACACACACTGTCTATTATTCTGTCCTTTATCGTCAGATTTTTGCGCACAACCCCTACCAAACCTCCAACCTTGGACGTACTTTATGAACGACCCTTATACATGTACCTCAAAGGGACAAACGTGTGCTTTTGTAGTCATCACTACGTAAAGAAACACGTCAATACCTCACAAATGGTAGCCGTTTCGTATTATAAACACGCGATTAACATATTCATGCCAAATTTACATGTTGAATGGATGTCAAGCGTGTTCGAAAACACGTTTCCAAATTCAAACAAGATGTCAGTTATCACACCTTGTTTGTTGATTTTTGGCGATGGGACATCCGGACAGATAGGTCAAAGAAGTTATTTTTAAAACTGCAAATCATTTCTGGTTTCCAACACGCGCATTCGTTAACTAATTAAAGATACACGATGGCAATTAATCGATTACCAGACTTTCCATTTGTCATTTCCGATCAAAGCGTGTAAACACACTGATGGGATCCCACTGTTTGTGTTTACAGTTTGATGCTAGGTAAGAACTCAACGTCCTCGTTATGCACGCAAACATACTGTACATAATGTACACATTTACACGTATGAGGAGAAATCGATAAAACTCATTCGCACTTCGACATCCCTAACTTTTGCCAAGCAGAAAATCTTCTTCACTGAATTTATAACTGCGTAAAAAGCTCTGGTTGAGTAGCGAAGTGTTTTACTGTTGTTTATACAGTCGAAACGGAAGTTTAGTCTGGTTCGAAATCGAACGTGCAGCTGGCGTCATCCTTGAACCTGCCTGTTGACACACGGGTCACCAGATGGCTCTGCACGTCGTACTTCACCACCGCCCAGGTGGAAAACACACGTGGCGCCATCAATGTCTATTGTGAAATTGGACGTGTAAGCACACCAACGTGGTGTTATTTTTGTCTGAAAATAACGATTTCGTGATGACAATACTCGAACGCCCCCGCAGTAACTAAACTGACACGAAAATTGCCTGAGCAACCTGCTCACAATTTGAGCTCGTACTTTTCCGAATACTACAATGAGTGCTGATTGCTAATTAAGTACGTTTCCCCCAGTGACGACATTTTCAACTTCCCTGACTTTTCCAGGTTTTAAAAATTTCGTTGAAAACCCTGACCACTGAAAATGCAAAAAAAAAATGTGACATGTGGCATTGTTAGATTATTTTTTTAATTGATTATTTAATTCATTCCCCCAAAGATGAAATTTTCAACTTCTCTCACGTTTTCCTGACTTTTCCAGGTTTTCAAACTAATTTCCCTGACTACGCATTTTGAGCACTGAAAATACAAAAATTCAACGTCTGGCACTATACGTAATGTTACATTTATTTTTCCATTACAGATTAGTTTAGATTTTTAAAATGCAATGTCAGTATTAATTAATTTATTCCAAGAAATTGCTTATTTTTGGTCTTGCTTGATTTTGGTCCGAATCCCATTCGAATCCCATTTTCCCTGACTTTTCTTGACAGGGGATGAAACACAAAATTTCACAAGGAGACAGATAATTTAGATTATTCTTTTAACATTGGTAATTTCATTATCAATTTATTCCACTAAAATGATACGTGATGTTTTGATTTCTACTGGCCTCGTAAAAAGTATTGTTGATTCGTTGAATTTTCATGATTTTATCAAAGTAAATCGATTTTGCCAGACTTTTCCAGGACATTTCAATTTCCTTGACAATTCCAGGCCTTTCAGGTCAGGCGAACCCTGCGTTCGTACCATAGCGAAATAAAAGGAGAAAGCAAGAAACATAAAAACAGGAACGAGAATACAATCTCACCCTGTATATTCAGAAAAATGTTGACTTTGCCTTTAAGATATGTAAGAAAAAACTATTTACATGATATTTGCAGAACCACCATTTAACTTATTATACAATATTATAAAGAATTGATCAAAGGTAAAACTAATTTTCAGATACCACTCAAACTCCCTTTTCTTTTATCTTCTTTATCAACTTCTATCTTCAACTTTTGAATTACCAACTTTTGCTTACAGCCAAACTTTTTGACATTTTCAAGTATTTTCGACTTTTCTATGGAACGTTTACAATATTTGCATGCAGTAAAAAATTGATTTTTAGATCCTACCTGTTTTTCCGATTCCTGCTAAGCCCAAAACCATGACCCTGAGAGGCTTCAGCTTGCCGCTGTTGATCTTGCTGAAAACTGACATCGACTTGGGAGGCTGCATGACGAAGGTCAAGGGGTCAAGCTGACCAGAGGGTTCGTTTTCTGACGCTCGACGAAACTGGCGACAAGTCTTTGGTTCTTCAAAAGTTCCACGTCGGTCAAGCTGACCAGTCCAGCGTCCGTTGATTCACATGGCCGAACGACGATGGCTCAAATGTCGGCCAGAGGTCAATCGTACTGTTCAATTCAATTCAACTCAACTCAACACACTGCAATCAGTATATGACCGAAGCAGCGAGATAGACTGAGATGCACGTATGTATGACCCTCAGCTGATCGTTTGGAGGTGTGGACGCCGATTAACTTATGTGCCCACGTGTTTTCGGCCAGCCGTCACTCGAAGTGGTCACTTTTTGCTCAACTTTTCTGGACTGCAAACGTGAGTTTCAGGATTGAAAAAATGTGCAAAAACAGATTCAACTCACAACTCAAGGTGGTCAGTGATGGCGGCAGTGACAGTCAATTTCAGTTCGACCCAGATGAGTTTTGCGTCCTTTATGCAGTAGCGAACAGGTGGCGACGATGACCAAGTGATCTGATGAACGGCACATGAATCAACGCGTGATTCCGGACAGTGGTCAAGCGCAGCGTACTACAGTCAATGATGGGAAAACGTGTAAAAGATGAAAAGGTTTATGCAGCAGTTAACAGATGGCGATGATGACCAAATGACCTGGCTAAACTGCACCCGAATCAACACGTATTTCGGCCAGTGGTCAAGCGATGCAAATACGTGAAAAAGATGAAAAGATGGAGAAAAATCGATGTTGAACCACGTGGAGCAGCGTCTTTTTCAAGACCATGAACGAAGTTGTTTCCCCTACGGTTTCCAAGCAATGAATGATCCAAAAGCAACCAGCGTTGGCCTTTATAGAAGATGTAGGTGGCGCTGCATGTCTAGCATTTCTTGCGAAGAAACGAAAAGTACGACGTATGGATTTGCGAAATTGATTTGTGTGGGTATGGAAACGAGCTGACCCAACTTGAAACAAGGGTATGGTGACGTCAGCGGTCAATGCGTGGGCACACTATCTTCCATTCAGTAGCTGCAAATAGAAATTCGATTACACTGATTCGAATTTGATAAGATCCAGAAGTGAATCCGAGCTGGACATCTTCGATTTCACCAGATTTTCGCATTGGGCTCACTGTGGCTTGAATTCCGAAGGCGATGAAATCGTCTGCCTATAGAACGAGATAGAATAAACCACACTTTATATAACACACTATAAAGCACTACTGTGAATCGAAGCGAATTGATCAAAGTGAGAACGAATGCCAGTAGAATTTCAATTAAAAGGGTCATAAAACAGATCCTTGAAATGGCAACAAAAAATTGGGCAGAAACACCACGGTTCTAGTCGAGTCTATAAATAAAGTATGGGAACGTTCAAGTATTATGTCATCACACTAGGGGTCGTCCATAAAAGAGAGGGTATTCGAAAACAGGACAGTTGGGCAGGGGGTAAGGGTTCGAGGAAAGGTTCGAGGAAAGGACGTCCAGTTAACTAATGGCAATTGCGAATTTATAATCAACATATCTGATTGAAAACAAATGGGGAAAGCGATTGTGAACTAATTCACAGGTCACACATTCTGGTCGGACACAGTTGAGCAGGGCTCGTGGAAGGGTTCAAAGAAAAGTTCGAGGAAAGTTCAAGGAAAGGTCGAGTAAAGCTTTGAGGAAAGGACGTCCAGATCACTAATGGGAATTGCAAGTTTATAATGAACAGATCAGATTGAAACCAAATGGGGGAAAGTGATTGTAAACTGAAAAACAACTGATGTTCTGGTCACTTTTCTGGTCGAAACTGACCAGATTCTGATACATGTACATGTATTTAATCAAATTCAATGGCAACTAGCCTGTTTTAATGGCTATAATTATCTGCAGTTGTGAAAGAAATTAATAATAAAAAAACTAATCTAAATTTGCTGATTTTCTTATGAAAATTTGTAAATTAAACCAGCCATGATTTATGGATGGTCACTTAACACATTATCGCAATATCATAATTTTCAGACCCTTGTGTCAGCATTTGTGATCATCTACAACATCCCAATTTATGCAACAGCAATGATGGATTTTATCAATAGTATTAAATGCAATTGAACTCTGTTTGTTTGTTTGTAAGATTTTTAACGTTAGTCTATTAATTGAACTCAGTACCCTGAAATTAGTAAGTGAATATCATGTTGCAGAGGGAATCCATCAACGCAACTTAATATGTAAATATGATGCATTTTATGAAAATGATGAATTTTAACTCATGATTCTATCAATATATGTAGAATTTAAATTAAAAGATTGCCATTGGCTAAAACATTATGTAAGCATTACATGCAAAAGAATTATAAGTATACTGTGCAGGGTATACAGTATTTAATAGAAATAATAATAAAGGGAATATTATTATTTTACATGGAAAAAAGCTATAGGCAAATTTTTTTTCAAAACTAGAACACACATGATGGATTTTAACACCAATGTTTTATAAAACAGCAATGATGACGTCATCATTTGGCCAATTCCCATGTTTCTATCAAAAATATGTAGGAATTACAGTACATTGATATTTCGAAAATGTTCTGGAAACATTACCAGAACGAATGGATTTTAAGCATATTGTATAATAGTAATAATAACAAAGGGCATATAAATTTTTTTTTGCAAAATTAGTTCACAACTGATGGATTTTAACTCCAAGGTATTATAAAACAGTGATGTTGGCGTCATTTGGACATAATATTTGAAAGTCCCCTATATTGATTTGTATCGATTTCCATTTATGTCATGAAAATAATTTTTGCTATCAGAGGTTTGCTTTGCTATTTACCTAACTCATCACCAGTTTTTTTTCCAGTCTAGACAGTTAGCATAATGGGTGCATCCTCATTTGGCATTTAATTAAGGCGGCAATTAGCGCAATCGAGGAAAGATACGAAATCCCATGTAGCAATTTTTTGCGTGAAAATTTCCAGCAAAGAAGGAGAAAATCCCTAAGGAAACAAGCTGAAAAGCTTAATTCGAATTTCAAATTTTTCCAATCTTTCTTGTTTACCAAAATGCAGCGTCAAACGCAATTTACGATAATATTTCGCATTAAGTTTGCGCTAGCATATTCGCCATTGCAGACTGATAGAAGACGTTTTCACTTAGCTAAGTGCAGCTACTTAAGATCTGAGAAGATATGGCGAAGAACGCGATCAATATTACGGTTGTTTCATAAAGTGTGATGACGTACGATGACCAATTTGAACTAAGAAAATGCGGTTCTGGTTAACCTTACGAAGCACCACGCTGATTTTACAGCACCACTTACGTCGGGCAACTGACCAAGTTGACCAGTATTCCTGAGGGCTGGACATCAAACAACTTTATTAAGTTCATGACAAATATGTTACTGGTGACCATATCCGCACTCCATATAGCAATAAAATGTTATTATGGCTCTGAGCAACAAAACGTATACTGTCGCATTTATAGGTAATATAATTTGGTAAAACGTTGACTAACCTTAAACATAAAGTAAAGGTGCGGGAATTGCTTTTGAGCATTTTGGACTGTAATAAAATTATACCAAACTCGGAATAAGTGATCCAAGCGCAGAATTCTGGAAAATATACTGGAGCAAAATTGTAAACTCAACGTGTTTTCCAAAACAAAAATTATCTCAGAACAGCGATTTTTCAAGGTTAAAGATCCAATTTTAGTTTTGTATACATACATGTACAAGGCAACTTTTTTAAACAAAGCAAGCCTATACACATGTATACCACTGTACAAGTATTTATGAAAATTCGTAGGAAGAAAATGACGAAGTAAATATATTTAACTTGAAAATCTAAAAGTTTATATTTCTGATTTTATTTTTATTTTATTATAATATATGTTATCTTATATAAACATCGTTTATATTTTATTGGTGACTAAAGCCTAGCAAAACTATACAGAATTAGCAACAATCTATCGCCAATTGCAATCTCCAGCTCATAATTGGAAGAGCTGATTGAAAACTGGGCAACAGTGATTGAAAACTGAAAAATTTATGATGTTTTGGGCAGTTTTCTGGGTTAAATTTTTCATGTCCTAACTGATGAGATTCTGGAAACTCGTTAAATTCAATTACAACTGACCTGTTTATTGTCAGAATTATCTGTATATTAAACGGGTCATCTTGATTCGATGCTTATAAGTAAACTTAAATAAATATTACTTTTGTTCAATGTGAAAACAGTTTTTCCAAATCGGATCAAGGGTTCTGAATATCTTGAAAATTTCAGGACATCATTGACGGATGGCCCTAACTAGTTAACGGCTCGATATGTCACTGACCAGTCCATTTTTAGACAACATTGTTCCATACAAAACGAAACAAAAGTGTGGGTGTAAATATCCCTTCAAGTTCAATGAGTGTTCAATAGCTTTATATCGATTTTATAATACAATGGATTTCTTAGAAAAGTCTGTTTACGTCGTGAAAATTCCCTAATTTTGTTTATTTGTTAAATGCGAACGACACCGACAAGTACTTGGAAATTATCTGGTCTCTGACATGCAATCTTAATGAAAACATGCTTGCTAATTGCATGGTTCACCGTCAGGGTTGATAACTTCTTAGATTAACGTAGGTTTCAGTGTATCGTATTTTTATATACTAGGTTAGTATTATCAGTGAGCAGAGTTTGGAAATTAGTCAATGCACTTCTGATAGGAGAATTAAGTTTTGATGACTTTTGTGGCGCCAATGCATACTGACTGGAAGAAATACGTTTGAAAATGTACAGGAAGTCAAGCTTTTATTTCCTATTTCTGACCCAATAAAACCTGCGAGAAATTGACAAGCTGTCCTGTGGACATTTAGTAGAAAATTCAGATTATAAATAAGAACTGAAGGAATCCCTCGTAAAATTAATAAATCGTGCAATAAAATAAAATTGGAGCAATAAAGGCCAACCCCCCCTTTCAGCAGCTTTAATAAGACCAGAAAAACAACACGATCCATAGATTTAATATTACGAGTCAAAATTATTCAAATGAACCTCCTCCAGTGGGCACTTCCAAATACAGTACATGTAAACAGCTAAATTGAATGGTCTTAGTTGGTGACAATTTCTACTATATGTTTGTTCGCGTTTCATTTAATATAAAACATCCCAAAAACCTGTTGATCCTTAACTTAATTTAGTTTCCGAAGCAAGAGGGAAACGGAAGAAATGTATCTGCGTTTCATTAAACAATACAGTACAGGGTGATCATTAAGCGTTTTTTGCTTTAAACAAATTATTTAAAAAAAACTCAGAATGCGTTCGTATCATTAACGTTTTCAGTTCATGCATAACTAGTTCATCTACATTTCGCCAAACATTGTTCCTCGTACTTCTAACAGATCTTTAACATAAGATTTTTATGAGGAAATTAAAATAAATTAGTTCCTCTACCTTTTTTCAAACATTGTTCCAGTTTTTTTCATTAAATTTTTTAATGAGAGAATAAGTAAATTAGCCCCTCTACCTCTTTAAAACTTTGCTCCTCTTAACCCTAGCAGATCTTAATAATTATTTTATGAGGAAATAAATTAAAACTAAATATTTAAGCATTTTTCCAAATTTGTTTCTCACGCCTTTAACAGTTTTTTAATAAGGGAATTTTTATTACTATAGTTTACTCTTTTCACAAACTTTTTTCCACGAACCTTTAACAGTTTTTTAATACGTATTTTACGATGGAATAAAAGAACTAGTCCGTCTATCTGTTTCAAACTTTGTAATCCATACCTCTAAGTTTTGTTTAATAAGGCAATTGCTTATTTCTTCAGTTCTATTGTTTTTCCAAACTTTGTTCCACGTATTTATAATAATTTGTTTTAGATAATTATTCAATGTGGGATTAAAAACTAGTACCTCTACCCTTATTCGAACCTTTCTTCCTCGTACCTCTGACAGCATTTCTCAAATATTTTGTTTTAAAGAGACTTTGAGATCACCCTGTAGTTCGCTAGTCATTATCATCGTTGTTTTCTAATTCCCACTCATTTTGCGTACAATTTCTCACTCTTCAAGATCTCGTCACGTCTTAACATCGTCTAGTCATCTTAAACCTTGGCTACGTTTTAAGAGGTTGTTATCGTTCATTCTGCAATCGCATTTTCGACTGAATTTCTTGTACAATTTTCCAACCCCATCCATCCATCCATCCATTGGCATTCCGGAAACATCGTAGTAAGATCAATGTGCACTGACTATGCAAGTAGAACGAAAACGTGTTTTTCCCAACTCTGGGCATTCGCTTTCATCCGTGTTTACATCGCCCAGGGCACGGGGGTTCAGCAGTTCCCAGATGTCGATGGCAGCTCCGTGTACATGTACGTACAGCGTACACGTACAGCTAGTGTGAATACGTAGTGCAAGTGCAGTGTATTCTCGTAGCATCGAAACATTTATTGCGGCTAAATTATGTTTACGTTATTATACAAAAGGCCAGTCCGCCTCGGGGCGAGAGGTTGGGGAACTTTTAATTTGAAAAGCCGAGTTCAAATCCCATACGCCGAAAATGTGCAGAAAACGAAGATCATCGTAGCAATAACAACGATGATGATGATGATGATGATAATAAAACGCCATATTTTTTTAATGCGTTTTCCATGTCGTGTTTGCGAGCTGTCCGACAGGCCTCCGGATGTGCATTCAAAATTACTTACACTCAATTGGGGCCAAAATGCGCGTTTAATTCTTAAGAAAACCAGCATTAAGTTGAAGGCCTAGCTAGGGGGCCATCCATAAAGGACGTCCGGGCATTTGCATGATTTTCAGACCCACACCACAGTGTAATCATCATGGTGACTACTAATTTCTGAAAATTAAATTCCCCGAGTTTTCCGGGCTTTCCAGGGTCATATACTACGTTTACACGCAGACTTAAATTGCATTTTAAGCAAGAAAGCCCTGTGTGTAAACGTGTTTGTCTTTTGCTCATGCAAGGCCTACTTGGTGCATTTTCTGTAAGTAACAAACTTATTTTAGCAGATTTTCTGTACTGTTTGCAAATGCTGTATCTGGTTTTAGTAAATGTCCATAGTTTGTATATCTATTTGTATATCTTTTTAGATTTGTATGACCATGTATACGTGACTATCACGTCACGAGGATCCTATGGCAGTACAATTTATTTTTGCATATAAACATAGTAAAATTCTAATTTTTCCAGGTTCGAAAAATAAATTTCAATGATTAAACGTGTCTCAATTCTATTAAAAATAATATTTGGCAATACTAACAAGGGAACGCCGTAATAAAAATATTTTTAGAAACTAGATCTCAAATTGCAGTTTTTAATCAACATTACCAAACAAACATATCCCAATGATGGATTTTAGGTATATTTTCCCTGACATTTTTTTGGAAAGATTAATACTATATACGAAAGAAATTGATGATGGCTATTATTAAAGCAAACTAGATCACCAACAACAAAGTTTTTGATCAGTAGACTCAAAGAAAAAATCGCCAGAAATAACGGGTTTTAGATGTAATCTCGAAATATTAGCAACAAAGGCAACACTGACGGCAATTTAATTTTTTTAAACTAAATCACCAATAATGCATACAGTAAGATTAATTTAGGAGAAGAACTTCATCTCACATGTTGAATTTTAGCGCAATGGCGGAATCGATTGCCGAGCCAATCATTAGTGTGCTGATTTATCACAATTACAACGAACAAACACAAAAGACATTTTTGATATTGAAAAATTCGAGGTTTAGATTCATAATTCCCTGAGTTTTCCAGGTTTTCCATGTTATTAATCATTAAATCCATCTTAAAAACATATCTAATGTTTTTTTTCGTATGCTTTTCAATTCAATTCAATTCAGTTTCGACCACTAAACTGTAATTGTGCCAGAAAACTGACCAGAATGTCATCAGTTTTTCAGTTTGCAATCACTTTTACCCAGTTTTCAAGCAGTTCTTTTCTAATTAAACTGCTGAATTCAAATGGACCATCTGTGCATCCACACTTAATAGAGAAAGTATGGCATTTCATTAGATGATCCCTTGAAGTTGGTCGGCAAATATCAATTTAGCATGCTGTCCCTAATGACGGGCAATCACTGCGAGCTTGTGTGCTATGCATGCTTGCCCATCAATGGGCAGCACCAATCTGCACTGCTACATGGCGTCACAAAATTACCTTCTTGGACTATTACACCTATCATGAGCATATACAAAAATTCAATTTTCTTACCTTTTTCGACTGCAAACGCCAAAACGGCTGCACCAAAACCTCCAAATAGCACCAAATAGACGCTGATGTAATCGGCGATTTTAATCGGTCTTTCGTGGATGGCGTCCGAGAGCTGACAGACTTCTGCTGTTGGATAATAGCGACGGTAGAGGTAGACAGAAATGCCATGGGTCTGAAGACGTTCGATACTAAACAAACATCAGATCATATTTAATCGAAAGCTTATTAAGATTTAGCGGACAGCGCAACATGCCGATGTCGATACTTACAATCTGTCGACCATGCTTCTGTAGTAACTTCCTTTGGGAAACGCCATGCTGGTTGGGGTCTTGAAGAAAGACTCTTGGGCGATGCAATAGCTGCAACTTCCTGTCTTCTTCAAGTTGTCCAGGATGATCTTGTCCACCGTGGTGCCCTTCTGCAGATATACGTAGCCTGAACAAATATTTCAAAGTGTTTTAAAAAGGCAGCTTGAATAAAATAATACTAGACTTTCCTACATAAAAGTGGGAAACTAAACCAGAAACAAAGGATCAAGAAATAAATCAAGTAAAAGATACACTGCGATATTGTCCCTGCTCCAAACGTGCACAAAATTCGTATATTTCGATCCAACATGTCTAGCAGACAAGGACAGGTTCACATTTAAATAGAAAATTCCATTATAATTTCTTGCACTGAATGGTTATATCTTGAATTTTGTGTTAAACCAAATGACCATTTAAAATGCAAAAATATGACATATGTCAATGTAAAGAATGCTTTATTTATTGCTTATTATTGTTAAACAGAAGATAAGCGTAAATTTTCATAATGTAAACTGCGAATTTGGATTAATTTTAATTTTAAATTGAAAACTCCATTATAATTTCTTGCATTTAATTGGTTATTTCTTGACTGTTGCGTTAAGGCAAACTATCTATGTATAATGTATCACTGATTTGTTGAATGCCCCTGACTTTTTCAAAGTAAATTCATTTTGTCAATTTAACTTTTCCATGTCGTTTTTTTTAAAAAAAAATTGGCATTTTGTCATGTCTTTTATTGTTGGTGTTCTTTGTCTCTATTTCTGACCTGCCCTAACATATTCTAAGTTAGACTAACGTAAAGTGTGTAATTTCTTATTTAGTTGCCCATAACCGCCAGGCAATCACTGCCAGCTTATGTGCCATTAGGAGAAGCCCACTTTCTCATTACGTCTATGGCGCAGCAGGGACTACAGTATATTATCAGATGTTTTCTAATAAAGTAGGGTTACCGCATCTTCTTGAAACAATTTTTATGTCAGAAAAAACCCAGCTTTAAAGGGACAAAACTGGTAATGACACCAGTTGGGTTCATCGCCTTTTTGACTCACTTGTGAGTCTAGTGGCGTTCTTAATTAATTTATCAGAAAATGTTAAGACATTCATTAATCCACGAGATAGGATAAACAGAATAAGTAATGAAGGGGTTAAGGGATTAAAGTGCTGACACTAAATTAATTCCAGTTTGCCACGTTGTTAATCCATTGCACCAACCTCAGGAGGTTATAATCGGTCATTGGGGCAGCTTACCGCTCGTACTTTTCTGTTGTTTTTTCGGACAATAAAGGTTTAGTGGTCAATTCAGTTCATCGTGGCTAGGGCACAGCCCATATGTTTGTACGAGTGCATGATCAGATCATTACACTTCAGCATTTCTTCTTGCACTTTCAACAACAAAGCGGAAGAAAAGGTCAAAGGACCTTTGGCCTCAACAAAGGCTCTGCATACATTACTATCTCGGTGCTTTTGAAAGCTCTGCTGGAAAAGCAAATTAATTCACTATGCTTTTATATTTTTGGAGCAAGCTGCATCACAAATGCATAGGTGTATTGAAAGCTTCATGCAACGGATAGTTTCTATAGATGATTTTTTCTGCTTTTTTAATACCTCAAATTTCAAAAAGTTCTGATCACATAAAATGTGTTGTTTCAGACATAGCAAGACAGAAAAAATGAGCCTTCTTTAATGTAAAACACCACGAACTGACCACAATATTTGATAACTTCACATTCATGTACTTCAATGTCTACGACGGGGTTTCATGACCTCCAATGACTAACGTACTGAGTGGGACTGGACAAATTTAAATGACTACAGTGAGACTTCGTGGACTTCAGTGCCTACAATGGGTTTTGACAGACTTCAATGACTAGAGTACTGAGTGGGACTTCACAGACTTCAATGACAACGGTATTGAGTGGCACTACACAAACTTCAATGGCTACAGTTCGACTTGACAGACTTCAACAACTACAGAGCAGTGGGCGTTCACAGAGTTCAATGACTACAGTGACCATAGCCTGTCTTCCCAGACTTCAACGATTACAGTAGGACTTCAGTGGGAATTCAATGGAAGTTCAATAGAAGTAACTGTCCTTGAAGATTTTGACTTCTGCGAAGCCAGTAAGTCTTTGAAGTCCCACTGTAGTCATTGAAGTCTGAGGTCAGACTGAAGCCATTGAAGTCTGAGGTCAGGCTGAAGCCATTGAAGTCTGAGGTCAGGCTGAAGCCATTGAAGTCTGAGGTCAGGCTGAAGCCATTGAAGTCTGAGGT
>JAQGAF010004828.1:0-13378 GCA_034687865.1 Kryphioiulus occultus
TCAAGAAATTCAATTTTACAATGATGGTGGTTGTATCCACCCTAATGCGGCGGTAATTGCCGATTAAATTGGGTTGTTGGATTACACCCCCCTACCACACGATATTCAGTTACTGATAGTAGGGTACTGAGTTAAAGTGAATTGAAATCACTGTCTTCAAAACAACAACGCAAATAATGCAGGAAATTTGCTAAAACCAGTTGGGTTTCATACAGAAAAAGCACCAAGTACAGTAGGTACATGGAAAACATACTGTCATGTACGTGTTGCTCCATTGCGGACAATTCTTTGAATTACATTAAAAATCTCACAAACAAACAAAAAAAAAACAAAGTATTAGAAAGCTACTCAAAAAAGGGGTTGGCCCTTGATCCAGCCTGTAGTTTTGGCTTCAGAGCATTGCGTATTGAATAATGGATTGTCAGATCAAGTTTGATAGCAGCCTGTAGCGTTGATAGGACGATCAATTATAATAATTACCCATTGCTTTTGCCATTACCTGGATAGAGCGTAGCGCATGCAGGAAAAACGAAACATTCCCTGGCACTTGTGGCAAAAAAGGGAGTAAATTGAGCAACCGTTCAGCATGTGTTGTAAACGATCGCGTGCAGGGTGCGTGGAAAACGTGTGCCCCACGTGGCACCGTCACCGTACGTGCTTTTGGTCAGGCGCAGATGTGAGACGACATGGGGGTTGGTCCTTCAGAAAGTACCTGGGTGTGAATTGCATGAATGCAAATCAAGACATCCACCCTCGTTAAAACGAGCACAGAATTTGCATTGCGCTCAATTCGACACATTTCAACACTTAATTTCAACCTTGTCTAATTTACATGTAGTGACGGGTTTCCTCTGAAGCAGTCAAATCGATCAGTAGAAAGCTACGGGGAGTGTTGAATTCCCTAACAGTAATAACAACATAGAAAAGCCACTGCAAACAAATTGTGCCGTATGCAAAGATCAGGAGTAGAGGTAGAACCTCTTAAAGTTGACCATAGTTTAACAGACCGGCCGGTCACCACATTAACTCAATGGAAAGTGAACTCTACACTTTGACCCCCTGCACCTCTGTATGTTGTATGTTGACCACTTGAACTACTCTTATGAGCAAAGAATTCGGGCCACCTGCATGTATTGACCAAAGCTTTGTTTTTTACATCAAGCAATTGTCCGATTTGAATTCTGGAAAGTGTGTTATTTAGAGAATTTATTCCTCCTTGAAATTTGCCTAGTGTGACCAAGATCCCTACTGAATTGTCCTGATGAAAAGCCTCCAAATGTTGCTGGATACACGTTTATCAGGATCTGACAGGCAAATTGTATGTCGAAACTCTTATTGCCACAGGTACAAGAATGCATATGTCACAGAAATGCCAATACATGTGCCCTTGATTACAAGGGATTGCACCCCAGTTATGCAAAACCAATATCATTAAATTTAAACGCCCTTTAAGGACGAATAAATTCTCTAAACACATTTTTCCGAGTTTAAATCGGACATTTTGTTGATGTGAAAAAAGCACATTTGTGAGCACTACATGCAGGTGGCCCGAATTTTTTGCTCGTAAGTGTAGAATATTGACATCCAATAGTAATTTACTCTCTGTATGTTGACAAGCATAGTCTCAACATGTAAAGGCATGGCTGATTAAATGTATTGGCTACTTGCAAAACGTATGCTGTACACCCCTGAACCGTAACTGTCTCTTTACAGGTAGTAGAGTTCATTTTGAACCCCTTCAATATAAAGGGGGAAGTATAGAGGAAATTTCCTTTTTAATTGTAAATTCAAAAATAAGACATAGCAGAATTAGATTTGAGATTTGTGCAGTTTCTTACCACAACAGGTAGGATATTTGCCTGGATATGCTTTCTAATCTTACAGAATGAAATTTCTAAGTACTACTCTGTGCAGTACATGTAATTGCTAGATAAATTTGCAGCACATTAGCAATACTGGTATTGGAATATAAACGTTTTAATAGATTCATGAACGATTCATTAATGATGAATGTTTTCAATAAAATTTAAGTACATGCAGTTCAAAGCGTTAAAATCATGTGTCAGCGCAAGCATTGTTCCATATGTTGACCACCTCCTTATTGACCAGTTTGCAACAGCAAGGGTGGTCAACTTACAGAGGTTCTACTGTAAGTGAATTTTTTAGATGAGCTTTGTGAAGTACAAATTGATTTGGGATTTGCGTTGTTTATTACCACAACAGGTAGGATAATTGTCTGGATATGCTTTCTAATCTTACAGAATGAAATTTCTAAGTATACTGTACATTATAGTGTTTCTGCATTAAAATTCCAGTACTACTGTACAGTACGTGTAACTGCTGGATAAATTTGCCGCACATTAGCAATACTGGTACTGTATTATGAACATTTTAATAAGCTTATTCATGAATGATGAATGCTTCCTGTAAAAAGTAAGTACCTGCAGTATATGCAGATCACGGAATTAAAATCCTGTGACAGTACCTGTGTCAGTACTGTAAGTTGACCTTGGGTGGTCAACTTACAGAGGTAGAAGGTTATTTTGGTTGGGGCCAGACCCCAGTTCCAATAGGGTCAGTTTCTATTTCAACGACTGAAGTTGGCCATTACTGGAGGTCTGGTTTAGGGAGTTAATACGAGGGGTCGACTGACCGGATAATATAAAATCAAAATCTTAACAAAAACGTTTACTAGTTCCAAATCAATCGTTTTTCAGACTAATCACGTAATCATTTAAAAGTTAAATTGGAAATACAGTGAAACCATCCTAGATGCCATGGACACCTCTAATTCGAACATTCCAATATGTTGGACAGTTTTTTCTGCACTAGACCGTGTGCCATATAATTAAAGCTCAAGAAAGATACTGTACTGCTATACCTTTTTCACCCCTCTAAGTGGGACACTCCGTAACTCGTGTGTTGGACAGTGTTTCACACACTACCAACAAGAGAGAAACCACCACACCACAACTATTTCTCTGGAATGTAGCAATTCAGCTAATTATCTAAACAAAATGAAACTTTTCCACATGAATTGAACTCACTCTAGCTACTCTTGCTCTGCTTGTGAAATCGGAGTGTATTTGACAATTGTCAGGAAATTGCATTGCAGTGTGGGAGAACTCCATGATGCAATCTCGATACGCCATTCTAATTTAACTTGATAAAATTTTAAATGAAACAACCGAGGTGGTAGAACCTGTCATTCCCATTCCACTATCAGAACTGAGCCATTGAGATAAATACTATTTGTATAATTTTTTTTCATGCCACCAGACGCTGGGGTAATCTTTCTAATAACAGTTTTACAGGATAGTTTAACACTGATAGGCCTACTAATACTTTATTAGAGAATAAAAGTTACGTGTATAGCGAAATCGCGATGCCAATTTTGGTCAATGGCATGTGCTGGTAATGGCTTCAGTGCTGATTTCAGCTACTCACTGTACTGTACATCTTGTACACACCATCTACGGATTGAAAGGCACAAAAAACATCTAACACATTACATTATTTACAGATTAGATCACATTGTTGCTAATATGTAGAAGCTGTTGAAAGATTTTCAGGAATTAAGATTTCGTGCAAATCAGAAATTGTCACTAAACTTGTCATGGCTAAATATTACAAGAACAAGAACATTAACAAGGTTTAACTCTTAGTTACTAATTAGAGATTGTGCGCCGACACGAGCAGATTGAATTTAGTGAACGTTCACTAAATGAGCCGAATTTTTTTTCCCTTATTCAGGAGACTTGGCCGCCATTTTCTAGGCGGACTTGCTAATGTAAAATACATTAACAAAGACGCAAGATAGAATTACGTTTGGGGTAGAAAGCTTGTTTTCCTTTGAAAACATGCACAAAACCAACATTTCATACTTTCGGAAATTACAGGCGTGTGTGAGCCTGCTGAAGTCACCCATGCGACAACAAATGATGGGCCTTGAAGAAAGAAATTTCACTTGGGTGACATGCAACGTGCATTTAAGTCCCATCTTTACATTTTCTCTAAGTACTTAATCACTGTTGTGAGGGTCTTTGGTAACAAAGTGAGCACCAAACAAGGTGCTTATTTGGAGGCGCTGTCTTTGCCATATTTGGGGAAAAATGACAAGAAAAATGTAATTTCAATCTCCCAAGTAGCAGCTTCTTGTGCAGTTTGGGTCGACCTTAATGTGTTGGATAAAAACTAATGTCCAAAGACAGGGTTCCCCAGAGATGAAATTTTCACCTTCCCTATCTCTTCCCGGTTTTCAATCAAATTTCCCTGACCACTAAAATGCAACAATATGACATATGCCACTGCCCATGAATGCAACATGTACATGTATTGCTGAATAAGAGGTGAACGCAAATTTTCATTAGAAATCAGAAAATGAGATTAGTTTTTTAATTGGCAATTTCATTATTAAGCTCTTCCATAGAATTGCTTGTCGCCTCATGATTTTTTTGTGTTAATACTTAACTAGTTATGTGAAATGTATTACTGTACTGTAAAATTCCAGCTTTTCCAAGTTCTCCAAGTCATATCAACCAAAGTTTGAGATCATTCTACACCATACACAGTATAATATATCGATGGTATACCTGCATGCAAACCCTCGTACGCGTAAGTCTGATTTTTTGTGAAAATTAGTTATGGCAACCATTGGGTTCATTATTTGATCTTCCCTCACATTTGTGTAAAAAACGCATGTGGTTGTGACGATTACAGTGTCCTTCAACACTGAAGTAATCTGCTTTAAAAGTAGTTATAAACCTCTCCTGTAAAATTTGAGAAATTGGAATTACGAGGCTTTGCAACTATACCATCGATATGCAACCTGTTATCGTTTCACTTGATTATGGAAGGAAATGTGGTTGAGAAGGATACAAAGTAAAAAGCAAGCTTACCAGGAACGTCTGATATCTGCATTTTACGAGCTCGTAAGTTACAAAATAAATCTCCATTGCTAAAACTACTTAAAATTCCATACATCTTTTGTGGAACCCAAAACCAAAAAAATAAAGTATTTGGTTATTTAGCGATCATTGTTTTTAAATTAGCGTAGAAGCATGGTCCTGCATGCAGAAAATCTCGTTAAGTGAAATTTCGTTATAATAGCCAACACTTGCGCCACCAATGTAGCATGGAAGGTGGGCGGATTTCCAACCCGTCATGTCTAATTTTGGGTGGTCAACGCCTAGAACCCTTTGGCCATTTCGTCAAAAATAATTGTCGATAAATCGATGGGGCAGAACAGATTCGGTGGCCGTTTCGACAAAAACGTCAACGTTTCTCACCACGTGGTGGTCAAAGGCGTTCCAGACTAACCACCAAAGCTGTTCCAAAAGTGCGAAGACCCCGCTTTCGTCTATCTTTTAATTATAAAGTTGTTTAAGAAAATTACGACTTGGCATAATAGGCAGGTTCGTGGGGTGAATACTTCAAAAATGGTGGCACTTCAGGGCAACTTGGCCACTGTCCATCTACAGTTGGTCAGCAGCAGATTTTCAAGGATGGTGATTGGCCAGATTGTCATGTGCCATGCAGTTTCCCAACAGACTACAAGTAGTTTCCAGAAACGTTTGGGGCCAACCATAATATGCTCTCATTGAAGGCTTAAACTCAGACCAAGTTTGAAGTAAAATATTTAAATGTATTTAATTTGCATGACCTAAAGTCTAACAATGGCAATTTCGGACGACCTAAAGCTGATTGCAAACAAGTGAAAATAAACGGAAGTTAAAGCGACATTCCGATTTGCAACTAAATTGCAATCTCACCTAAGTTGTTCGCAGAATCATTGGAAATTTTACACAGAATTGGAATGCTAAATAAGTAACTGATTGCAATCATTGTCAATGTCTGTTATTAAGGGACAAAAATCAGGAAATCGTCATATTCTTCGGTTGATGATGTTCTACACATGAAAAAAGTATTGAGGATTTTCCCAGAGATGAACTTTAACTTCCCTAACTTATCCAGGTTTAAAAAAGAAATTCCCTGACCACTGAAAATGCAGTAATATGGTATATGCCAATGTAAGGAGTGTTATATTTAATGCTTATTATATACTAGCAGGAGATGAAACAAATTTGCATAAAGAAATTGACAATTTCATTCTATAGAATTACTTGTGACCTTCATGTATTGCGTTAACCAATGACTAGCTATGTAAAAATATTGATTTGCTGAATTTCCCTGACTTTTACCAAATGTATTTCATGTTACGATAAAAAGGACCAATGCATTTGCAATATATTATGCAATTCGTAATGCTTTTTTTTCCATGTGGGTTCCTAATTTCTGACAATTCCAGGTTTTCCAGGTTGGGAACCCATGGCATCAGCCCAGGGCGATATACATGTAAGGATTAGGCCTATCGATTCTTTACAGACACCCTGCACATTTCATACAGGTTGCACATCTGGTTGCAGTGGTAATCAAAGTTTCACAACACGTTTGCAACCAAGCTAATTGCACACTGGTTAAAATTGAACCACGTGTTTTCAATAAGGTGGATATTCTATCTCAAACTGATTAACAAAAACTGCAATTGGGAGAAAGGAATGTGATGACAAAAAGTTCAAAATGAGATTTTAAGTAAAAGGTGAATGACTCAAAAATCATGAACAAACAAGAGTATAAGAGCCATGGGAGAGGTTTAAAAAGCCAAATTGAAGCCAGAATTTCTGGCTAGCCCCTAACATAACATTTTTGCAGAACTGGCGAAAATGCATGTTGGTAAAAAAAAAAATGATTTGCACCCTTCAAGAGTCATTCATTTTTCCCACCTTCGTCAAAATTCGAAATTTATAGATGGAAGTCTTAGCCAGATCTGAGTTTGGAAATTTCAAATTTTAGCAGTACCCACGCCCGTGTTTGTCAAAACCCCTGGTGGTCCGGGGCTCATTTGCATCGCCAATAAACAACATATCAGAGGTGAACAGGAGTGATCGATGCAATTAAAACTGACGTGAGTCTATCAACATCAACACTGCCATCATGAGTTGGGAAAATTGAGTACGTGCTACTGGGTACCAGCACGAAGAGGTTAGAAAGGGTTGATTTTGAAACCCCCAAAGTTGACCTTTTGGAAATTATTGTAAAGCAGAAACGCCAAAAGGGGTTAAACTGTTAAAACAATCAATTCCATTTTCCCCTCATAAGAACGTGGCTTCGTTCGCAGAATTTTTCTTACAAAAACCAATTATTTTTTATCATCAAACGATAAAAAATTACTGAAAAAACGGTATCACTAGAAAAAAAACTCGATAAATATCAGTTCTTAAACAACGAACGAAATTAAATTAACGGAAAAAAATAAACAGGGTTCCCCAGAGAAGAAAATTTTAACTTCCCTGACTTTTTCCTGGCCACTGGAAATGCAAAAATGTGGCCTATGCCAATGCAAGGAATGCTATATTTATTGTTCATTATGTATAAGTAGGAGAGAAAAGCCATAAGCAAACAGAAAAGTTTGATTGGTTTAAATGAAAAATTCCATTTTTAATTTAGTCCACAGAATTGCTCGTCATGTGTTGATTTTTGTACAAACTAATAACTAGCCAAATGAAACGTATTACAGTATTTTTGTTGAATTTCCCTGACTTTTTCCAAGCAAACCTATGTCTCCTGACGTTTCCAAACCTTTTCAATTTACTTGACAATACCATGTTTTTTGGGTTAGTGGGGACAGGTTCATCCAGAAACCATGTTTTGAATTTCCTTTAGTTTTTTAAAAGGAATTTCCCTGACCACCCTGACCACTGGTAACGCAAAAATATATCTAGCAATACCAGTGTTCGAAGGTTATATTTACTGAATGCAGTGTTAATGTCAACATGATATACAAAAATCCATAAGGAAACAACATGGAAATAACATGAAATGTATTACAGCATCTTGTTGAATTTCCCGGACTTTTTCAAAGTAAATCCACGTCTCCTGACGTTTCCATATATTTTCAATTTCCCTGACAATTCCACGTTTTCCTGGTCAGGGGGACCGGTTCACCAAGAAATGATATTTGAATTTCCTTAAGTTTTTAAAGGAATTTCCCTGACCACTGATAATGCAAAAATATCCGCAATGCGAATGTTACGAAGGTTATATTTATTGAATGCAGTGTAATTATCAACACGATATAACAAAATCCGTAAGGAAACAGCAAATTTAGACCCTTTTCTAAATTGACAATTTCATTAATTTCGATATTGATTCAAAGAAGTTATTGCACCCAAAAGTGTCATGCTGATGAAAGGGGAATTCCCCAAATTTATCGATGGCTCCATCAAAGTGTTAACTAATGAATACCTACATTAAAAAATAATGATGTTTAGTTCCCAGTCTTTTTCAAAGAAACATGTTACCTAAAACCTAATCATTTGAGGACTCATCAGATTAAGACATGAACACAGCGGTCATCCATTTGAAGTTGTATCTTAAACTCACAACAGAGTTATCACTTTTCAAGATCAATCCACAAAGCCACAAGGAATTAAGATAAGAAATCTCGAATGAACAAGGCGTACAAAATACTTTACACAACCAAATTTCATTAAGATTTTGGGCGATGAAAAGGTAAAAAACTTAGGTAGTGCTGTGGGGCCTCTGTTGGTGGCGGTTAGGAAAATAAAGAAAAGTCAGCAGGCGAGTAATTCGATGCTTCTGGGAAAACAAATTGGACAAGCCCCAATTGACGTTATCAGATTTGACCATTAATATCAGTTTTATCAATCAGTGCTCTCTGTTCAAGCAAATCACTAATCGATGTGGGGAAGCACGCAAAGAGCAACATGGCTGGTTTGAGATAGTTTGGCAAACATTAGCTTAATGTCAATCTCCCCATCGATCTTGAGCAACTGATGTCAAATACATTTGCCTTTTTTATTTGTAGAACAGAACTGAAGACCACACCAGCATTGTGGAAAATGCGTTTTTTTGCCATGTGCTCATGATACATATTGAAACCTCTATTATGCAGTGTGAATAATAGGTTGAATACAAGAATATAAACTGGTTGTAGAGACTTAAGAATTTGAAGTGTTAAGTAAGTTTTCAAATAACAATGTCAAAAGCGAATTTGACTTTTCTATTACATTGTGTAAACCCCATGGAAAACCTGTATTCGACTGGTGAAAACTGATTCAAAACTAAAACCGCATGCTTAAAATGCATGGTTATATTTGATACAAATACAGTCAGTTTTGACAACCTGTTTTCCTATCAATTTAACTGCAAACGTTTTCATGTGGGCAGAAGGGCCATTGAGAAAGAATAGGAATTAATAGAATGAACACATTTTTGATTAGTTCTTTACAAGATGTCATTCAGTCCAGGCATATTCTTCAACAACATACAATAAGTCACAATAAATTAATGGTGGAAGACAGCAATAAAACACAAAGAACCCCAAAGTCGTAAAGGAAAAGACCTATTGTAACATGTTATCACTCACGTTGCTTAGAATTTAGCTAATAAAACAAAATATGAAAACTATTCATATGATCCCATGTTATGGAAATTACCATAGTCGTACCCTATTCTGCACCACCCAATGCACCACTCACTAGCAGTGTGCAATTTTTATTGCTAACTTATTCATCCATTTGGACTAAATGTATGTTGAAGCGCCTTATTAGCTTTTATAGATCAGTTCATACTTAATCGGAAATCATCTATTTTGATGTTAAACCTGGGAATGAATTCCCTGCCATAGTCACAATGAAAAACTTCCCACACACTACCAGCATTGAAGTATTCTTAAATTCTTGACATAGAAAGTAACGTGCCATAGAAAGTTTGCAAAAATACTTCAAGAAGAATAAATTAAAACTCTTGCCATGGCCAATTTAAAGTCCGGACATGTATGCTTACAAGGATCTAATGACATGAGTGCCATTATTTCATGTAACTTTCTGTAGTATAACAGTGTAAAATAACGAAAGACCCACTAAATCAACCAGTTGACAACATACTTCAGGGTCTCTACTGGATTTGGTATTGCAAATTCCATTACTTTTCCAAGAATTCAAATATTTTTCCATGCCTATAGGAATATGGGGTCGTTCCAGTTTAATGTCATGACTAAATAGCAATTTTCATAAACATTTACCAAGTGGCCTACAGTGACAAATGAAATTTGGCGACAAAGTAAAAATTTAAAACCCACATTTATTTTGTGAATAAATGAAAAGACAAAAATTCCATGACCCGGCTGTAAATTTCATGACTTTTCCATGACCCTGTTAAAAATTTAACGACTTCCATGACCGGAATGTCATTTCATGACTTTTCCATTGACTTCCATGGCTTTCTTGATTTTGGGAACTGACCGCTTGAATAATAATCCAGGTCAAAATCACCATGTAAAAGGTCCATTACTTCAGTTCTGCTTCAGTTCTTGCTGGGGAAGGTAAAAATATCGCTGAGAGAATCACTCCAATTAATTTTTTTGTGTCCTTTCGTTAAATTCGATTAAGCATAGCAGACAAAGAAGGCGGTAGCTAATTCATTCCGTCACCAGGTAGGTCCATTGTCTCGGGTTACAAATGACACACAGTGGAGGTGACACCCAGAAAGGGGGAGCTGGATAGGCATAATTTGAACCAGTTCTAGCGTGAAACCAGCCTTTAGAAATCCCTGAATGGCTAAGTGATTGCTCCACTCGTGTCATTTGCATCTCACAGAAAAAAAAACATTTTTAAGTCATTTCGGTCCGAGTGAAGGCGACCACCCACATACCCAAAGAAACCGAGGTCGGCCGCCTACTCAAAGAGTCCACCTGACAATGCCACGTAGAAGTTTGGCTAAAATTCATCAATTGTGATCCAGTTTTCGTAAAAAAATTCGCCTACAGCCTATTGCTATTATAAATATTGTCTTGTAATTCTTATGAAAAATCCACTATCAATAGCCCGTTGGCATTCCTTTCATTATTACATCCTGAAAAATACATTAAGGAATACACACCTAATATCTTTCCTGGTGGTTTTTCATTTTTGCCTACGGAGTTTCCATAGCTATTAATATTTATGAAAACAGTCCATAATAAAGTGGCAAAAAACTGCGCTTTTTTGGGTACAATCTTTCATAATGCGGAATTTAAATAAACGCAACCCGAAACTCGCACGAACATGTAATGTACGTTTCGAACATGTTTTCATTAGACACGAGTATGTCTTGAAGTGCATAATAATAACATGAATAATCTTATTAAAATGTTCACAATACTGTACCAGTATTGATAATGTGCTGCAAATTTATCCAGCAATTACACATTCAGTACAGTAGGGGGAACTGCAGGGGTTCAAAATTAACTGCACCTCTAGAAACAGATACTGTTCAGGGATGAACAGTATAAGTTTTCCAAGCAGCCAATAAATTTAATCATACATGACTTTATATGTTGAGACAATGCTGGACAACATACAGAGAGTAAATTACTATTGTGTGTAATAGTCCAAGTGGTCAACATACAACATATAGAGGTGCAAGTGGTCAAGATGCAGAGGTCAATTTCCATGGAATGATATGACTGTCCGATCAGTTAAAATTCTGTCAATATAAGGTGGTGGTCAACTTTGGAGGTTCTACGGTAATTAGAAACTCAAAAATAAAACATTGCAGAATTTGATTCGAGATGTGTGCTGTTTATTACCACAGACATGATAATCATCTGGATTTGCTTTTTAATCTTACAGAATGAAATTTCAAAGTGCATTGTACACTACAGTGTTTCTGCATTAAAATTTCAGCACTACTGTCGAGTACGTGTAATTGCTGGATACATTTGCAGCACATTAGCAATATTGATACTGTAATCTGAAATTTCAACAAGAATATTCACGAATTATTCATGAATGATTACAGATTATTGTAAAATGTAACTACAGCACATGCAATTCACGGAATTGAAATCCTGTGTCAGTAAAGCCTCATTCCACATGTTGACCACCTTATCTTGACCAGTTTGAGATAGTCCCTTGGGTGGTGGACTTACAGAGGTTCTACTGCATACAGTTTGAATTTCTGCAGTAGGCCACCTTCAGTAAAACATACTTCAGATTTCACTTTTCGGTAGAATGATTTTTTTCTTGGAATCTTTCAACAACACCTAATTGACTCGTTGGCTAGATCTCTCACGAGAAAAATGCTAGTCTCGCCCCCCTCATAGAATCCACATTAATGCAAAACGATGGTAACGCATGCACGTTAACTTTTTTAAGGTTACTTTTGACATTTCCAAAATTCCCGTCTCTCCCTGCAAATTTTGTTGTCAGAAACGATGCAGTTTTCGCGTCAATCCGTCTGGACGTGCGCGTGCAATACAGGGGATTCCTGCGAGTTTGGCCGCTGCGGGGCGCCTCTGATGCGGACCCTTCAATGGCTGAAAAAACCGTCAGAAAGCAGAGGTGCAATTTTAAGGTAAAAAACAAGGGACTTTACACGTAGCCACCATTGGGTTCCATGAAACCAAGGCACCCCACTGGTACCGTTTGGCAGCCATCAACGTAACCCTCCTTCTGCTGCTGAACCAAAAAAATCACCATGAGCCCCTTATTAATTTTTTTAGATGTCTGCCTAATCTGTTTTCTCTAATATACTGTGAAATATGGGAAAGTAGTGCAGATAGCCTGCATGATTTCGACTGCCCTTTGCAGTGACCTCCATGAGAACCAAGGCGATTTGACGCCCCCTCCCCCTTTACCCAACCTGAGATTAAGCTTAATGGGTGGTCATCACATTCAAAAGAACAGACCAGTACATGCATGGTCAGGGCTGTGTAGGGCGAATTGTGTTTTCACATGTCGAAAACCTGGATCACATGAAAGGGTTTTGCACGTATTGGGAAAATTACATGCTGATGTTAATGTCAACTTGAGAGCTGATAGCGATGGTCAAGTAACAATAGAGAGAATCAGATGGTCTGTCCACTATAGTGTATCTTCCATATGTTGAGATGAGTGAAATCTCCACCTCTCTGCTGATAGTAAACCAACAGTTACATGAGCAGCTTAATTGTTTGAGATTTAGCTGTTCGAAACAAATTGAAATTGTCTGTTACTGTCTGGGACACGAATAGAGACGATGCACTTATGCAGTGTATGAGGTTGGAGGCACTGCAGTGTATGAGGTTTGAGGACTTTGCAGAAATCACCGAATTCATTTCGCAGAAAGTCTGCAGCATCACTGGCCAATCTGCAGCAACACGGACCAAACTGGCAGCAATTTGGACCAAACTAAAATTGTAGCAGCAATACTGACCAAACTACAGACTGCAGCAATACTGACCCAACTAGCAGCAATAGTGACCCAACTAGCAGCAATACTGACCCAACTAGCAGCAATACTGACCCAACTAGCAGCAATACTGACCCAACTAGCA
>JAQGAF010004829.1:0-13374 GCA_034687865.1 Kryphioiulus occultus
ACTACGTAACTGTTCGCACAGTTCTGTAGTTCTACGTCAAGTCGCACAGTCCCTACTGTGCACTGTTCCCTTTTTCTTTGCAACTATTAAACAGCTATGGATTGCAAACGCACTATTGTACAGTGCATGTACTTTTGATAAAACCCACTTCACAACTATCTGTAAATATTTACAATAAAACGCCATAATCCTGCATACAGTAAAGGTGTAATGAAACCCTAAATCCTACGCATTTTGGTCACGTATACTGGAGCATAATAACATTGAATCAGATTGACCTCAATAACAGTAATCCGAAGAGCAAACCTACACTGTGGTGTAAACAGTTGAGTATTCCTTCTCGATTCTGGCTTAATGAAATAATCGAATTCTTATCATAGAACTTAACCTTCATCTAATAGGAACATCCATGCTAACCAACTTTTATCCCTCCTACTGGCTAGGATTTAATTTGCGCGGTTTGATCAGTGGGTGTAGCAGTACCAGTGTAGCTATGCAAACGTAGTAGAATTCATGTCTACTCATTCTTTTTACAAAAACACACGCGTGATAAATCTGTAAAGAAAATTTGTCCCAGCCAAGAAGGTATTTAATTTATAATTACAACTGCTTTTCAAGTTGCTTCGCAAAATAGTTGTTGCATTGAAAGGGTGCACGTTTATATGTACAGTTTGAAAAGGCCAAATCCCATGTAATATATGAAATAACTTGGGAACAGCGTAACACCACAGCAGCTTGCCTAACGATCTAATTAACATTTACCAACCACTATTTTATTGCATATTATTTCCATGTACTTTAATTCCTTTCATTCGCATAATTGCCAATTGCTTCCTACTGCTAAAAGATTCTCCACAACAACCAGTTCGTTCCCAAACTTCTCTCTTAATTGCAAATTTCTTGCATAAATAAAACTACCATGTACCCTATAAACCCAAAACATACAACGCATTGTATATATATAATTTATATGCATCATTTAAATGCAGCCACTGACGTCAATCCGGTGGAAGACTCCCCATTGGTGTATTAATATTTGATAATATCGTCTGTAGACTCGTATATGCTATTAATATTTCTCCTTGGTCAATTCATGGAAGCCCAAATATGATATATGTCTACAAAAGAAATTACGACATTTCAAGAAGAAGCCCATGAGCTGCCAAATAATCTACATATAGCTTTCAATGTGCTTTTATAAAGGGTGTCGAACAAATCCAACTATAACATGTACATACATGTACGCTTGTAGTATTTCAAATTAGAATCTGTCATTACTATGTATACATTATTTAATTCTCAACATTTTCCTTCTATTCTTTGTTACCATCTGAATTGTGCATTGCTTTGTCATTAAATTATTAACCTCGCAGATGTTCACAATGACGTCGGTTAATCAAGTCCTGTCTCGGCCCACAGTATCAACCAGCTGCTTAATTTAACAGACTATACAAGTATAAGAGACTATCTTTTTCACATGATCTTTTTGCTGAGCTTCTCATTTCAGAATTCAACTTTTCACAATCGTTTATTGATTTCCTGGACCTTTTGTGCAACTTCAAAAATGAATAAAAATAACAATCATGGAAACGTGAAAGTGACATCTTCCAGTAGACGTAGACGTGCCCGAACAGCTTGAGTAATTGCACGAAGGTAGAACAGTCACCAATTGTTCAAATTTTTAGATGGCAAAACATTGGCGTACAGTATTAACAAGTGGAATAGGGCTATTGATTCACAGACATGCAAAACCAGTTTCTTAAAACATTTCCTGGGATAAAAAGGAATATGCCATTAAATTAATGTAAGAATGCCAAGCAGTTGATCCATCCCAATTTATTCGAACGAGCTAATGTGCTGAACTCGGGATTTCATGGTGAAAATGGTTTAAAATGTTGCTATTACTCGGTTTTACGCAAATGGATTCAGAGCCACACGGGTTCCAGCGCCCATAAACCAACGTTGACAGCTTCTTTAGAATTAGCTTACTACAGTAAAAAAAATTGCATTCAACTACATCGTCGTGCATGATTTGGCGTTTCTTCGTGGGCAAGCCCTTCAACGCTATCTTAATGTTGCCAATACGTCCCACTCAAAGACTTCAATCATTTCTAAACGCTTTATCGCCACGCGTAATCAATCTCAAATCGATATGGCGCTCGTATTTTCAGGCTCAAAGCCCAACGTACGCTGTCAAATTTCTCTGGGAAAAAACGAGAAAATGCAGAATCCACCTGTTGGTCTCGCCTTCCGTTTACCTGTTTAATGGCAATGAAACGAAAAGCTATGATGTGAGGGACGCCATGGCTCCATAACCTATAGCGATCATTCCAACGACACAAAAACGAATCAAATCCATGAAATCGGCGATGATATTGTAGCCCAGAATGGCGACGAGATTCCCCCGAACGGCAACAGATAATACGGACCTAATGAACGCTTTATTGGAATTTCGAAGCATAAAATTCCATCGATTTCAAATTCCATTGCGAGCAGGATTACGGGTGTGGAAAAACGATTCGGCAATAAAGAGAATGGAGTGCGACGAATGCGCCAAGATTTGGGCGACCGTCCCACCAGAAACATCAACCGCTTAATTGAGGAAATGGATTTTCAGTCGAAATTGGCTTGTTATTAAACGATGGCATTTCGAGTATTCAGGAAGAAGGAAGTCTGACAGGTGTTACCTCAAAAGTGTAACTCAAGACACCCATAAGACAATTGGGAATGGTACGGGGTTCGTTTTCGGCCTTTAATGTTGCGTAATCAAACAAACTGCCCGACTGCCTTATGAAAACTTTCTAGCAAACAGGATGATACAGTAAATGGCGGTTTTTAACCCAAATTCATATTTAACAATGATGATCCTGCCTTTGGCTGAATTCCCCACTTCACTTGGGTATTAGTAGGATATATACACACTTCGCAAAAGTGGGCTTCTCCAAACAGCTCATAAGTTTGCGGAGTAACAAGTAAATATAAACATAATAAAGCCTGGTCTGACCTAAGCTAACCTCACCTATACCTATGCCTATTGGTTATAGGTTAGGCTAGATTAGGTTGGGCAATGTCAGGTTAGGTTAGGTTTGGAAAAACAAAACAATTTGCAAGCTGCCCATGCATATCCTACTTATATATACCTTCACTAGTAATGCATTTACCAAAGCTTAAGTTTCCCACCTGGTTAGATGCGAGTGATATATACAACCATGTTTAAGTATTCCTTTCGAACGTTTTTCCTTGCAGGAATAAGTTCATTAGTATCATTATTATTTCGCGAACCCTCTCCACCTTCAAATATGATTACACTGCATCAACGATTCCAAAACATGTTAGATGTAGCGGTGTGTCCGTTAGTACTAAACTAGCCCCCAGCAATTACTGTATATACAGGTAAACAACAGGTGTTAAGGCCTACCTGTATTTAACTGTGGTGGTTTTGGCCAGAAAACGAAATCAACGTTTTTAGCACGTCCTCGCCGTTAACATATCATGATTTGTCGGTGTTTTGCTACCGGTTTTTCCACCGTGTTTCTGAAATTACTCCCATTTGCCCTGGCACAGGGGCGTCATACTGTCGTATACGTGCGGTGTTCCGTCAAAATGCGCCAAATCCCAGCCATTAAATTCTCCAAAAAATACGCAAAAATCGGTCACATATATGCTGTTACTGAAAGCTCACTGTGTAGGGAAAGTGTGCACATATCATACACGATAGGCCTCGTTAACATCCGGGGTACTAACGAGCGTGACGATCAAATCTTGAATTAAAGCAAAAAAAGGGCAAAACGATCAACTTCTTACCTTGACTGATGATGATCGAAAAACGAAAGACGCCGTTGAGGACGACAGTTTGGCGGTTGGGACGAACGGTCTAGGCGGACGACAGTGGTACCTGACAGCCGGATGTGCCGTAGCGAAGTTCACTATCTGTAGTGTGGTGAGCAGATAAGCCACACTCAAGTCATGTTCTTCAGGCCCGTCCAAAGGGCCCTTGCGACAGATGGTGCAGGAGAGCTTGTTGAATGCGCCGCTTCCAAGCCTGTAATGAGCAGGGTCGCTACTTCCACATCCACTTCCGACGCGAATCTCGTGTGGAGTGCTGAGATTCAGACGTTGCTACGACGGCTCAGCACCTTGATGGCAGCGCCAGCATCGACCTACTAGGCCAAGCTGTTGCTGCAACTTGACTTGCAGCGATGCTCAGACTTGTCAGTTTGGACAAACAAAGCTGTGTCAATTGCTGAAAAGTCAACGACGGTCCTTTCCCGGTGACCACATCAGAGAGAATGCGCCTCTGTCAGTCAGGTTACTCTGGTTGCCAGAGGCCCCCTGACGTCACTCGAGCACACGTGGATTTCGGGCACGCGCGATTTGCTGCCATGGAGGGGCTTCATCGATTATTTTCCCAAGATTTTATTTTACCATAACATGTTCGGTTGGCACAGAACAAGTTGGTGCTCGCCTCGGTGTAGCTGTAGCTTCGCCAGTTTACCGCCAACGCCGTTTGCTTGTATTAAATTATGTCGGAATGTGACGACAGATCAGCTAAGGTCGAACGAGGAGAAAGGTGGTGGGCGATCATGATTTATTCTCCAGAAAGATGGCTTTCCTCTAAGAAATTCGTTCGATGCGCTGAAATTCAAAATGTGAAGTAAAGAATCAGCTTATTTAGTTTCAGTTTCAATTGTGCTCATAATATGGTATTAAGCGATCTTTAAAAAACGATTTGCAGCAAATAAGAATTGTTATTGCATAAAAGGAAATTAAATTTAAGTCAAATACAGTGAATTCCGCTTAATGTGATCACATTGGGCCCAGGCTATTTTTATACCAATAGCCGAGTGATTATAACAGCCGATATTCTAGCCGACATTCTAATATTATTACGTACATACAGTAATATGTACAATATAAATAACAATTTAACTTTACAAAGCTATTGAAAGCTAAATAGTCGTATTGGTTTGCTTACAATTTTTTATACAAGTTCGTTAAAGATCTTCTCATATTCATACATGTATGTGTTTGAAAATCAATTTATTAATGCTGCACTCCTATAGTGAAACGTATTAGTGCTTCTGTTATTTCGGCACTTTGTGGTGGTTTCAACTAAGTTGCACGTTTCGCATTCGTCAACATCACAATTATTTTCATCAGTCAGCTTTGTTTGACTCGAAGACAGCCTGGCTAGTGTCAGATTTAGTCATTGGGGCTGTTATTAGAATATTTTAGTCGATCAATATCGAAAATTGGAAGAATATTTCTCGACATTTTTTAAAATCATTGTGAAAAGGACAATTTCACCTAAAAAACTATAGTCGATAGATAAAATACCTTCTCTATTGAAATTATAATTAAAAGTTAGGAAATCCCCAGACTTCTTGAATTTTTTTCAAAATTCCCCTGACTTTCCCAAGTGGATGCTACTTCAGTTGTATTTTTAAAAGTCAAATGGAAATGGAAAAAGAATTCCAACATCAAAAACAAGGCACTTCAATGTGGTGGTGGTGGATCTTTAAAACGTAATCCATACCACATTCAACGTCCTTTCTCTATAAATTTCATGTACCGACTGATGTCTGATTTGGTTTGCTAAACAATCAAAATGAGGATAATGCCCTTAATGAGTAGAAATTTATAAACAAATTAGACTCACGTCACCAATTTGATATCCAGCCGCAGCACTGTCCTCCCCAAAGAAGAATCGGAAGGATATTTGATAAGAGTTCCAACCGGGTTTCGAACATTGCAGCTCTATCTTTTCTCCTGTAATATACAATAGAAGTAACAAAAGCTTTAGAAACTGTCCATACAGAGAATTATCTACCAAAATTTTAATTAGTCTTCATGGTCCTTCTCATAAAAACTCCTTATGGACGGTTATTTGTATAGGTTATATAACGTTAATTTCGAGAATCAATGTACCAGAGAATAATTTGCATGTCAAACTTAGGAAATCGACCTTAACCTGCCATACTTATTTACGTATATGGCATGACCTCCGTGCTTTTCTTTCTTCCACTATTTATTGCCATGTTTATGCCAATTTTGCGTCCAAAAACATACATAACGCTCGTAAAATATTACCATTGTCCACAAACAATGATTTGTCTCGTAAAGTACAGCTTATGATGAGAAAATTCAGTCAGATTTCATAATCCCTTAACTACAGCTGACACATCAAGAGCGAATAGAACTTGCAAACTTGCTCCCATTTAAGGGTAAGAATTCCTACAATATGGGAAATACTGTATTCCAGTCACATTATCTGTGCTTAAACAGTTACATCGTATCATTTTAAACCATGCGATTGTGCAAATGCATTTTTCGTACAAGAAAACCTATAAAACAAATTGTCATTTCAAAGAGCTTCTGCGTATTTGTAAATTTTAATGAAATCAATGATTTCTCACTAATTTAATTCCTACATTTATCAACTTGATAACGTTTTTTCTACTATCATCTTCAACGTCAACATTCGTAATTGCTCAAAACTTTAGGTAAAAATTCATTCGTCGCTGGGTAAATAAACTACGACACGACACGGCCAATGTCAATTAAAAAGCCACTGGACCTAAGGCAAGGCGTAAACAATCAGCAGAGCCCATTACACGCTAGCATTGGGACGAAAATTAGCAAAAACGCCTCTTTGCTGACGATGTTTCTTGATAACAGGCTAATCAAAGGAGATTGCAAATAGGTTTTCCGAACCGAAATGCCCACGCCATCGAGAATACGACTTTCTACCTTTAATTGAACTTAATAGAAAAACTGCAGAGAACCCCCTGAAACCCTAAAGCAGTCAATCCCACATAGCAGTGAAGCAATGTGGGATTGCTCACCGCTGTCTGTCCGGAGGAGATAAGTATTTCCTGTTTGTTATAAACCTGGAAAATTTCAATTCCCTGACTTCCTTGGAGACGCTAATTAAGTGCCCTTATAAAGAACCCTTCATTCCATGGCACACCCTGTCGAGAGCATATCCGCTGCTTATAGCATCCGCTATCCAAGGCACTCCCTTATTATATCTGAGTAAGCACTGATTGAAATGCTGTTCAATGCAGAATTATTAACTAATCAAAAAACTATGCCAACAAATTTTATTAGTTGGAATGCATACGTTCTCGCACTGTATACGCTAATACAGTGTGATCATAGTTCAGTCTCATTACAAAAATTATTTTTGAAAAACTGCCAGAGTTACAAGTTTTTTATTTCAAGCATTTCTTTTCATAGGCAGTACCTGCAGGCGGCTCTGAGACCATTTAACTAATATCGAAAATGGGTGCAGGTGTTCGTAGTTGAAATACATTTGAAATTTTCCATTCAATTATAAATAATTAATAAAGAATTAACACAAACTAAAACAAAAACACGGCGATTACCAGAAAGAAAAACACCGATGCACGCATATCTGTGTACATATATATCTGGTAGACCCTGTCATTCCAATCCACTTATGGAACCCCGAATGGAATCCATCGGATCAATTTTACAATGACGATGGTGACAATCCTAATGCGGTGGTAATTGCCGATTAAATTGGGTTGATGGGCTACACACACACCTCTACCACACCGTATTCAATTACTGATCGTAGAGTACTGAATTGAATTGAATTCAGCATATCAATACAGTGTATACAATATATCAATGATGTCAGTATCTTATCTTAAAGCTCATTTTTTGACAGAAAGCGCCATAAATGATCACAGTGCATGCAATAGTTGGACAATTATATATATTTGTTACTTGTACCCGATTGACTACATGTCCAGGTTCTAAATTTCAGCTTAAAGAATGGTTGGAAACGCTTTATGTTTGCACGCATCGAGATAAGTAAACGCTAATGGCTAGAATCCAAGAAGCCAGGACTCAGACATCGTCACGACGTCTCCATTTCCAGCGTCTGCACTCTACAGAGCATTCTTTATATCCCGTTTTAATCCCGTTCTTATTCATGGTGCCCGTGCTGTAGGCTCATAGCCGTCATTTCATAGGAAATAACGGCCGGCGCTGCGAACTTATCACCCTATTATACGAGACCTACATTCGTAGCAACTACTTTGACACGCAATTCGACTCCCGAACTTTTTTTCTCGCTATTCCTACGCTTTTTCTTATTAAGAAAGAGAGCCTGGTGCTGCTCCAGTTCGGCAACCACGCGTTGAACATCGGAGCCCGGCATTCATAATTTTTATGAAATTGGAAATTGATGTTTTGACAAAAAGTCAACACAGAGAGGTTAGAGACCCCATTGACTTTTCCTTTCAGATGGATACATACGCCAGGCCCGAATACCCAACAAACAACCGATAAATAATCCAGTCGGCCTCAAGTTTTGGCTCGTGCTGCTGACACATTAATTATCCGGAAATAAAAGCGAACTGCATGGAAAGCGTGTACGAAAAAATTGGATCTCCACATTAGAAAAATCTAATGGCAATAATTTGCAATTGAGTTTTTCCATGCAGCAAAACGGCTTTATCGAGTGGCTGCATTTCACTGTAATGCCCAATTAAACGAGCGTTTAATTACGAAAAACGATAAAATTGCGATAAGCGATTTACCAATTACCAGAGCTAAAACGGAACAGGAAGTGCACCAGAATTTCGGCGCATACATAAAGTAGAGGCTTCTGTCATAAGCTTACATGCGCATAGAGCGGACCAAGTTGCTGTTTTACCAGAGCTGAAAACCATTTACATCAAACTCGCTGAAATTTAATTACAACTTATAAGGAAACTGAAGGAATGGTCGATTTTCTGTTGGGCTTGTCGTAAAATGCGCAGAAGAAAACAAAAATGGGATAGCACATTGCAATTACATCGATTGAATAACTCATTATTTCATTATAGAATTAAAAATGCCCCTGGCTTGATTACCTTGTTCATTTTGTCAGAGCTACTTATATCGGCATCAAAAAGGCATCCCACACTTCACCGAATGAGTATCGAAATACGTTATTTCAAACGCAACTCTTTAATCTCTTCAGACGTTGCATTAAACTAGTAATTAAAAATGCATGAAATAATCAACCTTTGAAACGAAATATTTCCTTCTATTCATCAAACCCGGATTGTTTGAAATGATCTAAGCCAGTGCGAACAAATGTTTACATTAAACGGAAAGCCCAATGCACTCTAAAAATTAAGAGGAAGAAAGGGATGTTATCCATCAGAGGGTCCCATCATTTGGAAGGGGTCGCATACGTGCGCTTTCAAAGGACAGTCATCAAAAGGTGTACTGTAATCCTAAACAAAAGTTGAACCTTAACTAAAGGATACATCTTCACCATATCGTTGTTGTTAAATAACAGATTTGACTTCTTTTAAAATAGGCCTACAGAACAAACTGCATATCCTTTTCTATTCACTTTCTATTTCAGAGTGTCATCCAATTTCTCTAATGAAAACAACTATGATAGAAAAATACTAAATCCAAGCTTATAATCAAACTAGTGAAATAACCCTGTAGAATTTTTTTAAATATATTCTAATAGTTGAATGTTTTTTTCGAGTTTTCGTGAATGCTAGGAATCGTGTCCTTGAACTAAAATATTATAAGCTTTAAAAAAATAATAATATATTATTATTAACACTGCATGCCTTTCAGTTATCAATTTCTCTGAGTTACCGTGACAAAATTGAAGTCTGAAAATTCCACAATATCGGCATTAGACTGTATAGGTTAACGGTAAAGCTCAATCCATCCACCATAAAACTTCCTCTTCATTCATTGAATTTTTCTTCAGATTTCTGCTAATCCAAACAATATCAACAACGTATGATATCAGAAATTAATTTTTAGTCAATCTTGTTATTAAACAATTCTCAATCAGAGGTTAATCCAACAGGTTACCAAGCAGGCTTACTCTCACAACCAGCTACATGTACATGTATAGTAGGTTGCCCACAAAATATTAATTATGACCAGCCTCTAGTTGTTCCACGTGGGTTTCCTGGAACTCAGGAATAGTGCAGAATCAACCCACGAAATCTAGTACCATTATTTCCATGGAAAAATGATAAAAAATAACAAAATCATAAATCTCTGCCTACAATCGTGCACGCACACTAATGGATCAATCTTACTGCAGTTGCCTCTCTATTGTTCCTCTTCCACAATGATTGGCAAAAATTAGAGCAGACCTCAAAGCCATAAAATCCCAAACAATAATGCAAACCGACGTGAATAAGTGGTTGGCATATTATTCCCCACTGACATTTGTGTGTGGATGTTGGGGTTGTTACGCGTGTGGAAATAGCATTACAGAACCGCAGAACATACTCCATAAATATTAATCCTTACAGCAGAAGGTCCATACGAGAGAGTACATTTTTACTCGCCTAGGGATTTCCTTTACAAATTGGATACTGGTCTACATAGGATTCTAATAAGGTTATAACGAGGATCAGGATTGCTTTTACTGTAAATGCCATAGCATGTGGGATTTCTAACACTAGAAATCCCAGGTGCTGGGTCAGTAGCTTAATTCCTATCTTAAAATGACCCCAAGTTATTCATAGTAATTGATGAGGGTTATCATTTCTTGATCAGGTTCACCATACTGCAGCTCGAAAAAGTGTCGAAACTTTCTCAAGGATGAAAACGCCACATAATTCGTGCATAAAGGGTTATTGTGCATTGACCAAGTCTAACGATTTCTTCCCCGCACTATAAAATCCGATCCCTGCCTTGTTCAAGCAGAATGATTTCAGTGTCGACTTGCAGATTTCATCAGGCCAAGCTCCATTTTTCTACAAAGGTTATTCCTCCAATATCGTGGTCCAAGTTTCAGTGCCTAACACTGATTGATAGTAAATGCGAGAAAAACGTAGTTGCGCACAATGGAGACTTCGTTCTCCTAACCTTTTAACTCTAATCCCTGTATGATGTGCATAACAATGCAAATCCCAAACACGCATAAATCTTAATGCGAATGCTGACATTTCAAAACTGAATGGAAACTGTACACATCCATGATAGCGTAGGTTTTCGTCAGCGCCTCTAGAGAAAACAGCATGAACAAGCTTTCAGATGAAAAGTATTTATGTGATTTTGGCACGGTGTGCCAAAACCAGTGCTCCATTCGTGTCACGTTCACTGGTTTCCTCGCTTCACAATTTCATTTCATTTAAAATGACAATGTTCCAGGGTCTAGGTTTCTAAAGCAAACATGGTCATTCACCCGTCAAAGCTGCAAGTTCATGGAGTTGGATGAAAGTTTTTACGAGCAACGGAGAGATGCTTGTGCAAGAAATGGATTAGTTTCTGCTAATGCTATCCTAACTTTACAAAAGAAATGCTGGAAATTTTTGACAACGTTTTTCTTTTAATATGTAATACATGTATGAGCATAGAATTTGTTCACAAAATTTAGTTGCGAGTCAACAAATTGATATTTTAACAGAATTTTAAATACCCTCATTTTTTGATGTAAATACAAAACATTTATCTAACTCGAAAGCATTGAGAGCTCATTCGTTTTTAAAACAAAATCTAAAGCAATTCAAGATACATGTATTTATCGAAAAAATTCCGACTTCTGACTATAGCTGATTGTAATTCTTTAAGATCTTGCTCCGTTGATATCTAAAGTTTATGAAGTATCGTCTCCATTTTATGCATATAGACTGGAGATAAGCAGGGCTTCATTCAGCAAGCATGCCAACTATCTTTTCCTGCATATTTTAAATATTTTACTCAAAAATATTGGGTTACAGCTTGTGCTCGGGTTTATTCATGCCAATCGACATGGCTTCGTGCACTGTAGCACGCAGCATCTCTGTGCTGGCACACTCCATGAATCCGTGAATAAAATTGTGCTGGCTTTTTCAGCAGGCCTAGTAGTTGTGCGATCATAAAAACAAGTAGCATTTTAATGTTCAAGAATCCTAGTCCCGTAGAATTTTATGATGGCGTAAAACGAAACGAGCAAAGGCTAGACTTATTAAAAGGCACACACCGATCATTCCAAGTACGTAGAATATCCTATTGCCAGAGTCTGGCTTATACTAAGTTTTTGATCCTTAGTTTTCAATTAATTAAACATCAGTTTTAGGAACTGGAATGGCATATAAAATGTGATGAGATTTAAACTGATATTTCATGAATAAATAAAACACGTTTGTCTCAACCAGCATTTAAGATAACATTAAAAAAGGTGAATTCTTGAAACCTGAAAGCATATCGGTGCTAAATTTCAACTGAAAAGTTTGTAAATGTTTCAAAAATAGTTTATGTAAATTATGCAATTTCCCGACAGCATCCGTCTTAATGATATAAAACTTAAAAAATCTTATAAAATGTTTTCTAAATAAAGTAATTTGCAACTCAATCAATAAAACGATAAGCTTTACATGAAGGTAATGACTCGTGCCTCTGAGCAACATAGTTAAAATTATGAGCTAGAGTAACTTTGATATCGTGATTTTATTACACACTATGCGGTTGTATCGAATATTAGATAAAGCTGATGTCGTTGAACAGTACATCAGTGACGCATCGATAAAATGCAGCACAATCAAAATGCTGGGTTTAATTATTTTTTTATTACTCTTGAAATGCGTTCGTCGACCTCGTTTAAAAGTACATGTACGCTGTAGAGTCTGAATCAGCAATGGTGTTTCGATTGGTAGTGTTAAGTCACGTATTACGAAAATACCACTAACCATATGTTCGCTAGACAAATTGAAAATGGTCACCATACTTAGCCACTCAAAGCTTGATAACCCAAAATTGTCTCCATAATCCGGCTTATTAATTTGCTGTCTCGTCAGCGCTTATTGTCAAGCATTAATAAACGTTATCTCGCTTATCCGCTTTATAAAATTATAAAAACACTTTAAAATGCAATGAAGAGCACTTCATTTCGGCAATCAGTAAATATGCCAAAGGAAACTTCAACAATGCATGTACTTGTACATGTATGTTGCACTGAAATGGCAGTGCGTCAGATTTGCACGCAAATTAAAGTCGTTTAGGAAATACTAACTGTAACTATTAGACCTTTACCAACTTTAACGAATTCACTGTTTACCAATACAAATGAAAGTGTTTCAGTACATCATAGCAATAATCAATATTCGAAAAATTACGTTTTTGCTGTTTCTTATACCGGTTTCCGTTTTAATAGATTCTACTAATAATTAACATTACCTGCTAGAGACATACATGTATGCTGTACCTCGATTAATATAATGGAGGATACACCGGTTTAACCAACGATTACTTCATACCAAAATAAGAATTTTCGATTATTTCAACATCGTTCATGAGGTGCTGCCCATACACAATAGAGAATGTGAGCTCCACGTTAAACGTGGACGCGAACGTCAATTTTTTACACTCCTGGTCAATATAAATAAA
>JAQGAF010004830.1:0-13372 GCA_034687865.1 Kryphioiulus occultus
AATTATAAAGAGGAATAAATTGTCTACGAAACACACTTTTCCGATTTTAAATCGGACATTTGGTTTCTGAGAAAAACACATTTTTACTCGATTCATGCAGGCGAGTCGATTTTTTTGCACTCAAGTGTGTATCTGAATAATACTCGTCGAGTAAATTTGAATGTCACCTGTGCTTTCTGACGAACTTTTCTGTTTATTTTTATTTATTTATTTTTGTTTGTGGTGCCTTTTTGACTGTGCTGCCCCTTGAAGATGGCAATCATTAGGTACATCATCGTACACATGGTTTGCCTTCTTTCAGGGGGCCGTGCTACCAAAATGCTTTAAGCTTATAACCAAAAAACCCAATTAATTCAACTTTAAAATCTGTGCAGTCTGCCATCTGTATAGTCAACAGTGCATGCATGAGATAAAACTTTCGTTTTTAGAATCTTAACCAATGTATTTGCTACTATGTAGTACCTTTACATTAAATGCAATGTGAAATTACAAATCATAAGACCAATATTGCAATAAAATATTATTATTATTATTGGAATTAATGTTATCGTATCATATTTCATGGTCGCCATGGTTATACTGTGGAAGTTATCTTATATATTAATGCACGCTTACGTGTATATGATAACGTTAATAATAATAATAATATTTTTATAATATTTTTTTGTATTATTTATAATTTATAATTATATTTTAAATGATATATATGTAAAGTTTGATATAAAAAAAAATTATGAATTATAAATATAATCAAAAACATATATTAAAAAAAATATTATTATTAATGTTATCGTATCGCATTTTAATGGTCACCGTGCTTCCAATATGGAACGTATGTCTCGTGCATTGTTGTCATGGTGATAAAATAGGACTAATGAAACGATTCGGTTCTGGTTGCCATGGTTACAATATGGAACGTAGATCTCGTTCTACGGTTGCCATGTTAACAAAATGGAAGTTAACGACTCGTTCTATGGTCGCTATGGTAATCAAATGGAACGTAGATTTCGTTCCATGGTCGCCATGGTTGCAAAATGGAACTTGAGGATTCGTTCCATGGTCGCCATGGTTACAAAATGGAATTTAGATTTCGTTCTATGGTTGCTATGATTACGAAACAAAAATAGAAGATAAAACAAATAAAATGGACGCTCTGAAGCTAATTTTTTTTTTCAGCGTAGAAAACTTTATATTATATTTCCATATATACTCGTGATAATATACAATAGAATTTACATTCACCCGTTTCGTTATAGTAATAATAACAGTATACAGACGACGAGGGTGGCGCCACGCTCGCTCGCACGGGGGAAACGGGAAACATAGTGGTTTAGAAAAATTGAACGGAATAATAAACAATAATAATAATAAATGAAAAATTAAATATATTTACAACGACGTCATTCATCGAATCACATTTGGCCCCGGCTACTAAACGATGAAAGTCAATTAACGCGCTAATGAACAGTCAGTCACTAATTAAATACTACGCATATACATGTACGTATGTACAGGAAGGTCAGGGGTCAGGGTTGGTGGGGCAGCTCATTTTTACACCATTTTTTAAGGGGGCTTTTTTTTTCTTAATATTTTTCAAATTAAGAAATCACAGCGTTTTGTGGTACTCTTGACTCGTTCGCAGTTTTAACTTCGTTCTAGCAACTCAGAAACTGAAGTTTCTGGAAAATAATTGAAAAGCGAAAGGTCAGGGTTCAAAAATGGCCGAAAAAAAAACGACAGGGTTGGAAAATTGGGGTGAAAAACGATTGGCTATCGGAATGGAAGGTGAACACACATTGGTGGATTTCTCGATGGTCACATGGTCACGTGATGCGAATCCTCCATCCACGAAGCGCCGCTAAAACCCGTCAGGTCAGTGCGTGACCTCGTGTGTTGACCTCACGCGCTGACCTCTCGGGACGAAAAATAGCGTATTTTTTTGGCAAAAACGCCACGAAAAAGCTGCTAAAGCACGAAAGTAAGCACGAATGACTCGTTCAGGAAATCGGATTAGGCGATGACCATTGGTCAAGTGGATCTTAACGTTCTGATCTTAGTCAAGAATGACCAATTAGTGACATCAAAGCATGAATTGTGGCAAAAACAAGTTAAAATTATCTTTCCCCTTCGGTGCAATGCTAGATTGCAATGGTATGAAAATTTTATTTTCGAAAAATAATCAGCAGTAAATCAATTTTCAAATCATTTTGACTGATGTTGTTATGCATTTTTAATGTTATTTTTTATCCTATTTTCAAGTAAATTTCGTTTCAAAATTTTCCATTTTTTTTTGAAAACTTATTCTTAAAATTCGTTATATCCGATTTGCTGAACTTTGCGAAAGGACAACGAATACCGATAAACAAGATGGCGAAAAAACAAACAATATATCTTGGCCGGTCATTGTTGAGCGTAATTAGCCATAATTAATAAGCGTAATTAGAATAATGCACAGCGATTGTTTAATTCAAAGCACGACAGTTAGTTGGCTCACCGCAACGCCCTCTGGCGCCGTTTTGGGGGCGAACAATGCATTTAACGAACGTTTCTTAATTGGCCGTTATCCTGTTTTTAATTATTATTTTGCTTTTTAATTACAAAAGACGGGCTCGGCTAAATCGTCGATTAAACTTGATATGCATTATTTTTTTTTCCCAACATTTCCAACTTGTAGAACGGCCTTGAATAGAAAATACTTTTTAGAAAAACCTATTTTAACTTTAGATTAAACTTAACGAAGGTTTAATAACGTCGTTAACTAATTGGTCTAATCGGATTTTCCATCACCCAATTTTTAAAGATGGCATATCAGATTCAACATTCTCTCCCAAAATATCTACCTGCAAAATTCTCCACTTGAAATTTCCACATAAAATTCTCTCCCAACAATTCCACGAAATTTCCACATACAATTTTTACCAACAAAATTCTCTCCCAAAATATCTACCTGCAATAGTCTCTCCCAAACATTTCTGCACAAAATACTCTCCTAAAAATTTCTGCAAAAAATTCTCTCCCAACAAGTTCACGAAATTTCCACATACAATTTTCACCAACAAAATATTCTCCCAAAATATCTACTTGCAAAATTCTCTCCCAATAATTCCACACCATTTTCACTTACAATTTTTACCAAAAAAATTGACTCCCAAAATATGTACCTGCAAAATTCTCTACCAAATATTCTCACCCTAAATTCCTACATAACATTTTCCCCCGAATCTTCTACATGCCAAATTCTCTCCCAAAATTCTTTCCAAAAATTTCTATCTTTAAAATTATCTGCCAAAATTTCCACCCAAACTTCTCTCGCAAAATATTTTTTTTTGCAAAATTTCGATATGTCAGCTTTAAAACGAAAATGCCGCGATACTGAAGGAAGGTCAGGGGTCAGGGGTCAGGGGTTAGGGGTCAGAGGTCAAGTGTCAAGGGTCGGAGAAGCGGTACGAAAAATGGCGACCACTGACGACACTAGGCGGCGTGGTCTATGTACACTTATTACGACTAATTAATCCTTACTTTTTCCGCGATTATTGATTATTAATTAATTAATCGCGATTATTAATTAATAATCTTAATTCATTTCAAAAGGGTCAACGATACATCTAAGAAACCAACATGGCCGCGTTGGTTGAGCAAAATGGGTTATTCGTTCGCCAATTAATAATTATACGCATAAATTAATTTAAAAAATTTAAATTAATCGCTGACGAATTCGCCACCAGATGGCGCGATCTCCAATAAACGCCTGATAAAGGAAGTGACGTCATCGTCGTTGGTCGCCAGATGTCGCTGCTCGTTTTCCAAGATGGCGCTCACGACTTCATGGTCATCCTTCTTCGTCTTTTTCTTCAAATCATCAATTTTTTTCAAAACATTTCTTCGCAATTTTTGGTTCATATTTGACGATTTTGTTTTTTGTTTCTTTTTGAAAAACAAAAAAAGGAAAAACTTAGGAAGCGTCGACTGATTTTCTTTTTTGTTTCTGACGAAATTTCTCTTGATGTTGTTGTTTTTTTTCTGGCGACTTCCGGTCATCTGGGACAGCTCAGTTTTTCTTCATTTTCAAATTGTCCAGCTCTTCGATTAGCTCGTCTTCTGGCGTCACGATGGACGATTTTTTGGTAAGATTCTGAAAGTAGACATCAGTTTGAGTTTTAATACATTTTACATATTTTAGCAATTTTTTTAAAAATTATTTTAGATATGCACATACGCATATTTTAATAAATATGATACATCAGTGTATATACATGTACATATATTGATGAATCATGTTTATTGTAATATACATGTAGTAATTGTATCGTAAACTTTATAGTAATGATAACATTAATAATAATAGTATTTGTTTTTTTATAATATATGATATGAAATACACATTAAATAAAAAACAAATATTATAAAAAATACTATTATTATTAATTACTATATTAAATTAATGATAATAATATTAGCATTTTCGTAATAGTTGTTTTTCTATAATATTTTAAGCTTATGTAAAGTTTTATGTGACGGTTAACTATAAACGAAATAAAATAAAAATTTAGTACAAAAACACATTATTATTATTATTATTTTTGCATTAAAAATACTAATAGTAATAGTAATTTTTGGAAAATTTGTTTTTTATAATGTTATATCAAATATAAATATAACTTATAAAACACAAAAATATTACAAAAAACGTATTATTATATAACTATACAATTTTCTGTAATATGGTTTTTAAAATATTTTATATCAAATTTTGTATAAAATATAACTAAATTATTATTAAAATGCAAATTATATAACAACCAAAAACAAGAAATAGTAAAAACATTATTAAAGTTATCATTATTATAAATGTTACGTTAAAATAACTGTCACAATAACTATATTACAATTAATAATAATAATAATAATATTATTATTTTCTGTAATACGCTTTCTTATAATATTTTATATCAAATTTGATATTAAATATGACTATAATTTATTATTAAACTACAAATTAAATAATTAAATACAACACACCAGTACAGTATATATCATCAGTATAATCATTAATATCATTTCCTAAATTCAAACAAGGTCCCCTTTGCCTTCTGCATAATTTTTCAGGTTCTCAAATCGATATTTCTCAAATATCGCCTACTTTTTTACGTCAAAAAGCTATTTTATTTTGGCTAAAACTACGTTATTTTTCTGGTCCTATCTGATTTGCTGGCGATGGCAACAGCTGATTTTTTCGTTTGTTTTGCTTTTTCCGAAGGCCATTCACACGTGGGCGTCTCTGCTGACCAATGAGCGTCGAGCTGGTCCATTGACGTCACATGTTGCGTCGACGATGACGTCACCAAGCCCATTGATCGCAAATTTGCGAACGAAAGACGCTCGTGTTATTGAAAATGACGACGCCAGAGGGGTGAGGTGGTGAGGTGGTGAAGGGGTGAGGGGTGAAAGTGTCAGGGAGTGAGGGAAGGGGAATGTCAGACGTGTTTACGTTACACTCTTTATCGGGTATTATTTATTATAGGAGGAAGGGGGAAAATGAAGGATATTAAGACACCAGGGTCTATTTTTAGCATCTTATTGATGGAGGTGGGGTGAGAGGAGGGTGAGGGGGTGAGAGGGTGAGGGGTTTGTTTGTAGGCGACAGAGACTAATCATAGGCGTGGGAGAGCAATTATCGAACAATGGAGACGCCCTATAGCGATTATGATTTTATATAAATTTGAAAAATTAGAGATTCGGACTAATTAGGCTTAATTTCGGCTAATTAATTTCGAAAGAGTGGAAGGGAGAATAATTGAAAAGTGTTTTTCTCGAGAGTGCTTATAATCGATGCTTTTAAAAAAACAATATTAGTACTGTTTTATTAAAAACATTAATTATAGGAATTGAAATTTGGTTATTTTGTAATGCAAAAATGACATGTTAGAGAAACGACTATATTACAATTAATAATACGTATATAATATGTAATACGGTTTTATCATAATATTTTATATCAAATTTTGTATACAATATAACTAAATTATTAAATACAAATTAAATAACAAGGAATATTTAAAAGCATTATTATTAATGTTATCGTTATTTTAAATGTTGCGTTTAATGTTATCGTTATTTTAAATGTTGCGTTAAAATCACTATGTCACAATAACTATAGCAATAATATTATTTTCTGTTATATGGTTTTTATAATATTTTATATCAAATTTTGTATAAAATATGACTATAAACTATTATTAAAATATAAGTTAAATAACAACAAATATTTGAAAAAATATTATTAATGTTATCATTATTTTAAATGTTATGTTAAAACCACTATATTACAATTACTAATACTTATATTAATAGCAATAATAGTATATTCTGTGATATGTTTTTTAGAATATTTTGTCAATTTTTTTTATAAAATATGACTATTAATTATTATTAAAATACAAATTAAATAACAATTAAACAGCATTATTATTATTGTATTTGAATGTATGGATAAGCGTGGCAGGGTTACGTGTATCTAAACATAACTTTGATCATATTACTATAAGATTTTAAAATAATTATTAATTTTTTTGTCAAATATTACGTTGAGAATGGAAAGTTTGTTGCATTTTGAATGCTTAGATAACACTGTTGAATTTAGAATCAAAGACATTGAAATTTAATGCTTACGTTTGATTTAGTTTATCATGGTTTCCATATTTTTCCAAGGGTAACTGGTCCATGTACATTGTATTTCAGTAAATTTCTGGACCGAAGTTATCACGGCTATTTTTGTATGGTTTGATGCTTTCTTATCACATTCAGTAATACACGCGTAATATACCTTGTAGTTGAAAGGGCCCTTATGGGATGTTAGGGACATTTGTGTTATTTTCGTAACGGTTTCCACGCACTACTAGTCGAATCATTTCCATGTCTACTTTTAAGTAACCCTTGTATAAGAGTAGCATTTGCGTCATGCTTTCGATAGCGCTTATTCCCAATTGCGTTTGCCGTAATTTTTCAATCAGTTCTCCCGCAGTCTATCGAATGTAGTTCCAATGTTTTTCCGCCCACGCTTTGCCGCCACTAACCTCGTTCCTTCCGCCCACGCATTTTCGCATCCGATCGATCCGCCTTCCCCCAACGAGGTCACGGACGACTTCAGACCGTTTAGTCTCGTCCGTCTTCGCATTCAAAACCAACAAATTTTGACGAAAAAAAATCAGGACATCTTTGTTTAGAAACATCTTCGTTTGGAAGATTGTAATCGAATTAACGTTGGAATTAGGAACGTTATTTATTTTCATTCCACGGTTGCCATGGCTACTTTTTCGAATCTACGCTCGTGCAAGATGACCACGTTCCAAAGTTGTCATGGTAACTTATCGAAACCACTCGTAGAACTCCACTATTGCCATGGTTACTTTTTCGAAAATTTGCTCGTGCAAGACGACAACGTTCCAAAGTTGCCATGGTAACTTTTCGAAAGCCACATGTTCCACTGTTGCCATGATTACTTTTTCGAACGTTTGCCATACGGTTGCCATAGCTACCTATTCGAAACGTGCACGTGAAAACCTCCACTGTTGCCATAGTGATTGTTTTTCGAACATTTGCTCGTGCATGACAACCACGTTCCACGGTTGCCATGGTAACTTTTTCGAACGTTTGCTCGTGATTGACAACTGCATTCCACGGTTGCTATGGCTATTCTTTTTTTTTTCAACAAACCCTGCACGTGGGACGCCATTTTTCGTAGATTACCTTAGCAACGGTCGCTAGGGCATTACCCCGACGCCTTTTTTTTGGGGTAACGCCTTAGCAACCGGCCGAAAAAAAGGACCGGGATGGGTCGTGGGTCTTACCTTGCCCTTGTAGTGTCGTTTCTTGTTGCCGGCGTCCAGTCCCATCGCCCTGGCATTGTTGTTGCTGTTGTTGTCTTGGTTGTTTTGGTGGTTCTGGTTCTGCAGCATGTGGGTGGCCGCCAGCCACTGGTTCCTCTGCGGGGTGGCCGGCCTCATCATGGGGAACTCCTGCTGACCCAGGGGCGTCCCGTTCTGGTCTTTCCTGACCGGAGGCTGCTTTTCGGGGTGGTGGGGCTGCTGGACCTCGGTGGTCATCGCGGTGCTAGTGGTGGTGATGGTGGTGGTCACGGCTTCGGTGGTGGCGTTTTCGGACCCTCGTTTTCGCTCTTCGGCCGCTGGTTCCTGTTGCTGACCATACGCTAACATGTACTCGGTCAGCATGTCCAGCAGCAGCTGACCCTCCTGACGCTGCTCTTCCTCCTTGACCACCTCTTCGTCGTCGTCCACGTAGCGGTCAGCTTCCATGGGGGCGTCGTACCATTCGCTGCCGGTGTCTTCGGACTCCACCGGATACCCGAACTGACCATCGTCCAGCGCCACGTTGCCCCAATTGCCCCCTGACCTCTGGGCGCGTCCGAAAAATGGCGCCACTGCTGCGCGACTCAACTGACGCTGGAATTGCGCCATCTGGTAGAGGTCATCGTCCGAGGGACCCTCTTCGCGGCCGTAGTCGTAGTAGTAGCCACTGTCCAGTCGCTGCTGCTGCTGCTGCTGCTCCTGAAGAGCTTCCTGTTCTTGCTCTTGACGCAATGTGTTGGCCAAAGCCACGAAGGGGTCAGCCTTGCGCTGCTGGTGGATTGCGTAGGGGTAGCAACACGACAGGCTGATGGTCAGCGCCACGATGACCAGCAGGCTGACCACGTCGGCAGTCGACGTGCGCATCGTTGGGCTTCGAATTGAAAACGGAGCTGGAATTGGGAGAAAAAGAGAAAAAAAACAAGAAATGAAGCGGAGTGACCAGTGGCCGAAATGGTCAGTTGGTCAGCGAGAGTATATTGCTATGCGGGTTTAATCACTGATATTGAATATTGTTTTTTTTATTGGCATCTGTTCTGTACGTGTTTATGGCATTTGTGGCAACATATGTTATCTGGATAATTTCAAGAAATTCCTAATATTGAAGTGAAAATTTCCATTGCTTTTCTTCGTTTGTTACAATTAATCATTCCCGAAATTTTCATGCTAACTTTGCGAAATTTACAGGACAATAGCCATTTCTTCCCTACTGACTCCATATTTGGACAAATTCATTTTTAACATACATTCACAAACGCCTGGCGCTTAAAAATTTTTTCAACAATTTTATCAAATCTAGTTTTCAACATTAATATCAAATTTTTCCCCAATTTTCCAATTTCGAATTTTTTTTCCAAATATACGAATTATCATAACAACCGAACATGTACATTAATTCATTCAAGCCATTTTATTGTTATATTTTCCCATTTTTGAAACTGCTTTTCTTTGTCAATTCGTTTAAAATTCGTTAATATTCAACAAATTTTCATTCCAACTTTCCGAAATTCACAAATTTCCATTCTAACTTTCCGAAATTCACAAATTTCCATTCTAACTTTCCGAAATTCACAAATTTTCATTCTAACTTTCCGAAATTCACAAATGTTCACTCCAACTTTCCGAAATTCACAAATTTCCATTCTAACTTTTCGAAATTCACAAATTTTCATTCCAACTTTCCGAAATTCACAAATTTCCATTCTAACTTTCCGAAATTCACAAATTTTAAAATCCTTTTTTGAAAATAACGCAATTTCTAGCAAACAGTCATACCCGAACATCCCTTATTTTTCAGTTTCTTAAATATTTGTCTTCGTCAATTAGTTTAATAGTTGTTGTTCTAGTTAGTGTTGCTAATCGTAAAAAATTCATTGATCAAGTCATTCTGCTGTGTATCCACAATTGCAAATTTAAAAAATCTCACAACATTTTCATGCGTTTCAATATTTTCTGCGTCAATTACTTTCATAGTTATTGTTAATAATTGTTGTTATAGTTAGTGTTGTTCATCTAACAAATTTCGTTGATCTAGTCATTCTGATGAGAATCAACAATTAAAAATTTTAAAAATTTCCCAAAATTTCCATATGTTCATGATAACTAAGCTTATATCCAAATTCACATCTCCAGTGCATTTCCAGCTTTTTTTAAATATTTGTCTTCGTTATTTAACTACCGTATACTTATTTTGTCGTAAATATTTCACTGATTGATGCATCCTAATGAGAATGAACAATTAAAAATGTTTCAAAATTCCCCAAATCTTCGTTCCAACTAACCAAATTCATTCACCAACTTACAATGAGTACATTTTCTTCAATTTTCCCCACATATATTTGTCTTCAAAACTATCTTAACCATTTCACTTGGTTAGCAATTTCGACAAATTCTCCTAATTTCTACCTAAATTTCCTGAGATTTTACCGAATTTCCCTGTTACCCCTGTTGTCCCACCCTGCACCATTTATCGATTAAAAACGCTTCCATATGGCAACGATGTCGTTGCCCCAAACCCATGCAGTAGTCAACAACAACATCACCAAAATTCGCAAAATTCACAAAAACAACAAAAACACAACTTTTTTTTCTTTGTTATGCTCCACCTCCCTGACCCCTAACCTCTGACCCTTAACCCCTACCACAGACCCCTATGAACATCTCAAGACCTTACCTCAGTAGTCAGTCAGCTGACCCTTGACCCTGCTGGAGCCTATGCAGCACTTTTGGCCAAATTTGACCTTCCTCTTAATTTTCGTTAATTTTCGTTAATTCGCGTTAATTCGCGTTAATTGCCGACTCCACTTGTTGCTAGTCGTCCAATTTTCTCCAAAATTCGTCTCTAGTTTTTCCGAATTTTTTCGCGAATTTTTCGACGATTTTCCGAAGTTTTTCCAGTCCAAATTTCTCGAAATTTCTCGAAATTTCTTCGAATTTCACGCGAATTTCACGAAAATTTCTCACTTTCTCACCGTGTTTTTTCGACAAAGTCACGCGGAATGGTCGGAGAAGGATTTTCGGTGTGGGTCACTCAGAACAGATGCGTCCAGAAAATTTTCTCCTCAAATTTTGCCAAATTTTCTTCCAAAAACTCAATTCTCGGTTATTCTGCGGAAATTTCGTTGTTGTAAAATTTCTGCCGTCGTTTTCTGTCTCCCGATGTGTTGTGTGAGCGTAGGCGGCCGTCGCCCCCCATTTATAGGCCCTTTGGATCGATATGAGGCCACGCCCACCTCACTATTCTATTTTCGTCCTCATTGCTTCTGCATTGACGTAGAGATTGACGCGTTGAATTCTGGGAAGGTTGTGGTCCAATGGGGTGTTCGGGGGGCCTTATTTACGGCGGCGGGGTCGGAGGTCAACCAATCCGTTAGTTGCTAAAAATAGACACAGATAAAAGTTCGATACGCCAGGTGGCGCTGCTGATATGCGGATCGATGATATGACGAATAAAAAAATAGATGAAAGTGAAAATCGTATGCGGTTTACTCAACTGTGTTTTCCCTACGCTGCACTCTGCTTGGTTTCCAATAAGGGGATGTGGGAACGTTGGAGGATTCCTCACATTTTGACAAAAATACAAATGTGCGACTTTTGTAAACACTTTTGGGACACCCTCCCATGTGGTGACGTCATCACTGGTCGAAATTAGATCAAGAACGATGGGTTTTGGTCCTGAAAAAGTTGCTGTTAGTTTTTCGAAAAATCCCTTAATTTATTTCAGCGTTTTCCAAAAATAACATTTCCAGGGAAATATACCAAAAATCGGTTATTTCTGGTAGTTTTTCGAAAAGAAAAACATTTCGAGGGAAATATACCAAAAAAACAACTTATTTTTAGTTGTTTTTCGAAATAAATACAATTCGAGGAAAACATTATTTCCAGCAATTTACAAAAAAATAAACATTTCGATGAAAATATACCAAAAAAAACATTATTTCTGGTAGTTTTTCGATAAATCCCTTAATTTATTTCACCATTATTTCCAAAAAAATAACATTTCGAGGGAAATATACCAAAAATCCGTTATTTCTGGTAGTTTTTCGAAAACAAATACATTTCGAGGAAAACCTACCAAAAATCCAATATTTCTGGTATATTTTGGAAAATCTCTTAATTTATTTCAGCATTATTTCCAAAAAAAAAACCATTTCCAGGAAAATATACCAAAAAAAAAATATTTTTGGTAGTTTTTCGAAAAATCCCTCGGCATTATTTCCAAAAAAAACATTTCGATGAAAATATACGAAAAATCTATTAGTTCTGGTTGTTTTTCGAAAAGAAAAACATTTCGAGGAATATATACCAAAAAAAACAACTTATTTCTGGTAGTTTTTTCGAAAAATCACTTAATTTATTTCAGTATTATTTCCCAAAAAAAAAAATCATTTCGAGGAATATATTCCAAAAAGCCATTATTTCTGGTAGTTTTTGAAAACAAATACATTTCGAGGAAAAGCTACCAAAAATCCAATATTTCTGGTATATTTTAGAAAATGTCTTAATTTATTTCAGCATTATTTCCAAAAAAAATACATTTCGAGGAAAATTTTCCAAAAAAACCATTACTTCTGGTAGTTTTTCGAAAAATCCCTTAATTTATTTCGGCATTATTACCAAAAAAATATTTCGATGAAAAATACCAAAAATTCATCATTTGGATACATTTGTTTGATGATGTTGACTGAAAAGTTACCATTTGAGATGTGGTGTTAGTGTTTTTTTATTCTGGCTTAATTGAATGGCTTTCTCGTGAGCAGTAAATCTCGATGAAGTGGTCAGCTGGTCACTTCCAGCGACTGAAATGAAAATGAATGGACGCAATTAAAAAGGCGGGGGTGTTGGTCAGTGGCCAGTGGTCAGTGGGCAGTTGGTCGAATGGGATTCATTTGGAGCGAAATAATCGACTCAGTTTCGCTAAATTAGTGTCGTGTGGGGGCGTTCGTGTATTACATAATGCAGCGGGTCATCGGCATTTGTTGTCCAGTTTGACAAAATTCGTTCAGGTTATACTCAGTGATGAAATCACTCACGAAGTTATGCCTAAGAATGATCTCATTACATTAGTGGTAATTGGAGGTTTGCATTAGTTGATTCCAGGTATGACAGCAATTTCGTTATCGTTTTTTTCTTCTTAGAATCAACCGTAGCCATCGATTGACATAGTCATCATCGTGTCAATGTTTGGTGCAGTTTACAGTACTTTAGGCCCAGGTTGCTCCATGGCATGTTAAATGAAAGGTTAGATAACCTGGGATTAATTATAACCACGAGTTAACCTGAGGATTAGTAGGTCTATGTTGCGCCATTTTACAATATATTAACACAATGTCAGTAAACCTGTTGATAACATGTTGCAGATGGGAATATTTTATTGAAACCAAAATGGCTGTCACATTTCCTCGGTAGTTGACCTTTTTTGGTGTAATTCACTTGCGTGCAAAAAAATCGACTCACCTGCAAGAATCGAGTAAAAATGTGTTTTTCTCAGAAACCAAATGTCGGATTTA